>JANHAO010007192.1:0-20429 GCA_026873985.1 Saraca asoca
AAACTGTTGCCTATTCTAGTATTAGGCAACGGTTTTTAAATGTTGTCGAATTTAGTGTTGTCTAAAGGCAAAAATGTTGTAGTGTACTACATATGTCCCTAGGACCATATTTGAAACATGATCTTATATTTAGCTTAGTTCATTATCACCCAAGTGTAAAACTTTTACATTAATAGTAAATTAACTTTAGACTCTATTTATAATTAAAAGAACTTATTGATAAATTTATTTTTTGAAAGTTGTTATTGATTATTTTGAGTTTGAGTTCTATCATATCAGTAAAGTTTCTTTGGCTCTCCTAAATTATTATTTTGTATTATATTTTTATTTACATGTTTTTATTAATGTATTATATTTTATAGAAATATATATTTAAAAATATATGGTAATTGTGAGGGTAAATTTTTTTTTACACTATCATTGAATAGGAAAGTCTCACGACACTAAAAAAAGGGGTAATATTATGAGGAGCTCGATCTCTTAGGAAATTGAGTATTTTTACTGTTGGATTGCTTTTTTTTTTTTTTTGCTGATTTCAAAGAAAAAAATTAAATAAAAGGTAAATCTCAATATAAAAAAAATAATTTAATAGTGAAAACACTTAACCTCTTATGAAGTCAAGTTCCTGTAGAATTATCCTTTGCACTATCAATAGTCAAAAGATGTCATGTCATTAAAAAGCATATGAATGATTAAGAATATTTTTGATTGGATGGAATGGATGGGAATAACTAAAAAGTTTGTTTGGTTGATATTTTGGAATGAGAGTATTTATTCCTCAGAGAGTTGTCACTTTACCAAATGATGAAATCTCTATTTCATCATAAAAGTTATAAAATGATCATTCCATCAAATGATGGAATGACATATTTACATTTTCATCTTTTATTTTTTTTATATATTTTAGAATTATCCTTATATTGATAAATTATAAAAAATGTAAGCTTTTCAATACCTTTATTGTAAAAATATTTTGCTAATTATTTTTTTAATGATAGAACTTAAAATAAGATATATTGTAATATTTATTATATAAAATCATTTAATATAAGATAAAAATTAGTGAATTAGAAATTATTATTTAATATAACATAATAAAAGATATCCTAAAAAAAGCTGCACAAAGATTACATTATGTGTTTTTATGCACTTTCTTTTTAATTTTTACACTTTCATCAAATCTCATTGAGCTCTCTTACAATAGAATTAAATAATAAATTTGAAATTTTATAATTTCATAATTTTTCAAAGTTTTATTTTCATTTAGTAATTATAATATATATTATTATAATATTTGTAAGTGAATATTTTCACAAAAATAATTTTCTAGTAATGTCATCAATATATAAATATATTTTTAAAAAAAGAACAAGTTTGTAGGAGTTGAATAATTCTTTTTCATGATATGAAAGAACTTAGTAACTTGGAGTAATCAACTAACAATTTTATAAAAAGTATTTTATTAATAAATTCATCTAATCATAGATATAGTAGAAAATAATTACTTAGAAAAGGGGGAGGAAGTTTTTTTTTTTTCATATGGTAAAATTAACTAACTTGAGATAATCATTTAAACAAATTCAACTATAAAATAAAATCATAAAAAATGAATTTATGATTTTTTAAATAACAATACTCAAAAAATGTAATTTGTACATATTTTGAATAATTGATATATGAATTATAAATTTACTTTTTGACATGCCATTATGTTTATTTCATATGAATTAAATAATTAATTTTTCTAATTATACATGTACATATCATCTATTCAAATATTATAAGAATTCTTCAATTAGGAAACAAAAATTATATTAAATACAATTATGATAATAAATAACAATTTCAAATTCAGGCAGAATTAAATAAACAGGAATTGAATTTTGGTTAAATTAAACCGACAAGAATAATAATATAATATATTTAAAAATAATATAAAATTATATAAAGAAATAGAAAAAAAAAAACCAAATGAATAAGATAATGCTACGTGTGCATTTATAGATGGAATGTTTGTAGAAAAATTCATGTGGACAGTGGACACACACTGGTTGATCACTGGTTCCCTCGTATTGTGCTTAGAATATTCAAATAAAAAATTCTGCATCATTGCGTGGAGAGACAATAATTTATTTCTCTTCTTCTATTTAAACGTAGATAAAAAACATTATTTTAATTCCTTAAAAAAGGGTAAGTTTCCCTCATTGGTTCTTATTTCATTTTTATTTTTAATTTGATTATTTTCAGATTTAATTTTTTTTATCTATTTATTTTTAATTTTACTAATAAAATTAATAATATAAAATTTTAAAATTTAATTTGATATCCTCTAATATTTATATAACACTCCATAATATAAATCTATTTTGTAGCTTTAATTTAAAAATAATGATATAAAATAATTATTTTAATTTCTTCTTTTTTTTATCATTTAATATATGTTGTTTGAATCCGTATAAATATTTAATTTTCTCATACAATTTATATTTAGTATCTACGTAAATATTAAATGTCATTACATAAAATTTTGATTATTTAAATTATTATTTTACTTAATAGAATATGAAATAAATAACTAAAAGGATTTGATTAACAAAATTGGATTTATCAGATATTAAGTTGAGAATAAAAATTAAATTGAAAAAATTATATCTATGAGAGATTTCAATGATTTTTAACCAACCAAATCTTCATCTTACATTAAAGATGACAACCAAATTATGATGAAAAAGTTATAATTTTTGTTTTTAAAAGAAAACTTTAGGAAGCAATGAAAAAGTTAACAAAACTATAAAAATTTTATAATTTTAGAAGGTGACGAATGGACGGTGATTTTTTTTTTTTTGTCTTCCATGGAAGCAATTCCCTTTTTTCTTTTTTTGTTTTAAAATGTAGTCAAATTGTAACTACACTTTCCATCATCCCCAAATTAATTTACATATAATGTTTATACATATTACGTAAGTAACTAAATTCATTTAATTAAATGTTAAACTTACATAGCAAATAATTTATTATAATTAAAAACAATTTGGTCCGTACCTTTAAAGATATTGTTTAAAACAAGTGAATGGAATCTCAAGAGAAGAGATAGTGCTGTTACAATCAAGCTAGCAGAAGCCATGCTCCTGCGGAAATTAACGTATCTGCTGCCTGCAACCTGTGGGAAACGAATGCCACGAGGACTGAATTATTATGGTAGAGTTAGTAAATAGGTGTGGCAGAACCAACAAGTAGACTTAATAAATAAGTTATTTAAATTTTGATACAGTCCAAAAATCATAATTTGGGTGACCAATAATCATCGGTGGGTTGATTCAGTCAAAAGATATAAAATTTTTCAAATTACGATTCTAATTCACGTCAATCTCAAGTTTTATAGTGTCACTTTAACAGCGGAATTCCGAAATTACTTATATCGGTGGATTTCACAGGATTAATCCATCATATTAGTTCACTCAATATCTTCACAAATGATGAGATTTTTACTGCAAAATAAAAATTTTACCAATACCAAGAATACATCATAAATATATAGGAGTTTTTTATTCATGTATAAGCATACCAATTGACATGTTCAATATCTAAGCATATCAAATGGCATGTTTCGATGTTTATATAAGCTTTTAATATCTCACGTAATTTATTATTATTATTCATATTAAAATTTTATTTTTAAAATTAATTTGAATGTAAGAATGTAAAATCACTTTTACTATCCATTGTTGATTTTGTTTCGTATGCAAGTCGCTCAATTGCCACATGCACTCTCTTCGTCAATATGCTCCACTTATAGAGCTTCAAATTTAAATATGATTGTCACATACATGTATTTGGATAAAAGTTTGTCGCACAAAATAAGTATATTAATATGAAAGTCAATCTGTTGAACTTAGCTTTGTTTTCAAGTTTTGTATTTTTTATATTTTTCATTCAAGTTAGTGATGGCATGAACATAGTTTTAATGGTTAAAATTGTATTCCAATAATTATTTTTTTTCTGAAAAAAAAAAAAGATTTTGGGAATGAATTGCTTTACAAAATTTGTCTTATGACAATTGTACGAAGATTGATTAAATCAGCATCTGGGGAATCAAATAACACTCAGTAATAAGCTTGGACATAGCAATATCCGGCCTAAAATTCTTAGTCGGAGGAGAAGAGAAGAAAGGGGAAATTTTCTTTCGCTCTATTTGTCTACTACAACATAATCCCATCAAGACTCTATCATGCATAAGATATAAATTAAACATTCTGCAATGTATATTTTAAAAAATTTCCCATCTTTTATTTTAGATATAATTGCATATCTAAGGGATACCCCAATGTAATCATTGATGACTTATGGAAGATCCACATAAACAAATTACAAATTTCGAGATACAGTGACACTAAGGTTGATGCAATGTATATTTTCAAAACTTTCCCATCTTTTATGGGCTCCCATTATATAAAATCTTATCGTATGTTTGGCTCCTAAAATGTGATATATTCTAATACAATTATCTCTCTTATTAAAATGTTGTATAACATTATATGCTTTTTAAAATAAAATATAAAATTTGATAAATAAAATTTATATTAAAAATAAGAAGAAAACATGTATACTCCATTGATTTCTTTATTATTCGTTAACATCCTCCACCATTATTCCCTCTACTGTTACTATCACCACTATTGCTAATTAACGGCAATCACCAATAAAACAATAGCCTATCTCTCCCACCGCTATCAGTGTAGTGACGGTTGCTATTGTCGCTATCACCAATGCAATGACAAAGGTAGCACCCATTGTTGACCCTCACAATTTATCATTAACAATTGTTATTACTATTACTATCATCAGTCATTGTCTTTGCTACACCACAACTACTCTCTCAGCCAAACATAACTATGATCATCATCAACCTCACTCTTATCACTGCTATACATTACGACAATCTCACCTCCATTATCAACTTATCCATCACCACTTCTCTTTATTATTATCATCATTGATCATTATCATTTGTTATCAACGTCTTTTTCTTTATTATCATTACTATCATATAAAAATAATTTTATTTAAATTAAATTTTTAATATTATATATTTCTTCTCTTATGAAATAAGAAATATGTAACATATGTTGGTATTAGAGCCAATGAAATAAGAAATTAACTATGACTGTGTGACAAGGCGGTGAGTAGCCAAATATTTGGCTTCTGTAATGGTGCCATGAGAGAGAGTATTTGCTTGGATGTGTTCTGGGAGTTGATGTAAAGCGTATTGGCTGAATGGTTGGAAGAGTAATATTATTTGCACTCTCTTATCTTTATTTTTTTATATCAGAAAAAATTTATTGATTTAATTTTTTTATAAATAAAAAATATTTTCTTTTTTAATATAAAAAAGAGAATGAAAAAAAGAGTAAATATAAAGAAATACAAATAGTATTACATTACATGTGAGGGAGAGTATTTTGCTTTGAAAAATTGTGTGTGTGGGAGGCGAGTGGCCTTGGGGCCGAGAAAAGCACAACAAATACCCCTCAGTTCATTCAACCAAACTTGCTTTGAATACATTGCTATTTTTGGGCTTTAGTCCACCGACTATTCATGTTGGTTTTTGCCTTTGATTTTTATATAACATAATTATCCATTTTTTCTGGACTCTTCCACTTATCTTCTGTCAAGTTGTTATTAAACCTATAGTAGCTGATGCAAGTTAACAATTCAGTCGACCTAGTTGGCTATTCCTAATGCCAACTTGTATCAACTTTATAGGTTTTTCTAATACGGGCAGTTTTGTGGTACAACATGGCAAAATTGTTGTATCCCATATAACGAATGACATGGCAGAATCATAGAGTGCAGATGTAGTAAGTCGCAATATCAACTGTTGATCTGTAGGAAATGGGTTACTGGCTTCCACGTCAAGTAGTGTTGGAACTAACATTTTTATAATTGCAAGAAAGTCCTCACTTATCAATTGCAAGGAAATCCTAACTTATCAGCCATGTCGTTGCCATTCGCCGTCGTCTTCTTCATTCAACATGAGGAACAGGATGAATTTGGGTTTTGCAGGAAAGGCTTATAGAAGGAAACGTTCACCGAGAAAATTTATCCCAAACTCGGTGATTCAGTGGAAGGATGAAGTACTTGACCTTAATGATGTGAGTTGTTATTTGATAGAATTTATCTTTTGCAACTTCGGTCAAATTACAGATGTAGAGGTTGGTGTGTATCTCACCATTATTAATTTTCATTCGTTTATGTCTTCAAAATCTAAAATGGTTTTGATTAAAGGATGATCTTTACTCCAAATATTCACTATATTGGAATATTTTAAAGGTAAAGCTGATTTATGATTTCAATATTGTTAACAATTTTTTAGCTTTGTCAATCATATTTGATCGTTTTATCATTTAAAGTTTTTAGTTGTTCTTCTGTTTTATCAATTTGGTATTGCTGGATTTCTAGTTAAATCTCTACAACTACATTTAGAAGATACTTTTACAGTGAGAGTTAAATAAAAGTGTTTATGCCTTTCTGAGTATGCATGCTTTATGTCAAATAGAAAAGAGTTAGATTTGACCCATAAAACAGTTTGTTCAAGCAATCATTATAAAAATGTCTCTCTCTTTGGCTTTTTGGTTGTTGCTAGCTACTACTAGGAATGATTTAAAGAGGTGCCCCAAACGAGGACAATTTGGCGGAAAATTATAGTGAAGGAATTTTAATTTCATCCAAAGTCCATAGATAAATTCAAATTAGTGTAAAAAAGTAAGCCACATGCAAAGGTTAATTCCCTCAAATTTGAAAATCAATATTTAAGACTTGCTATATGTGAACATCTTGTTGGACAATTTTATTGTTGTTGCTTTTTTTTTCAATAGCTAATGTGAACTAGATTTTGATTGGAAACACTAGTCATTTGAGATTAGTGAGTTAGAGGATAATATAATTTTGGATTTTTGTGTTGTTGATCTTATAGATTTTCTTATTTGTTGTTTCACTTTGCTTGCATATGGATGCGATACAAAATTGTCATTTAGGTAGCAACTAGAATTCCTTACTTTTGTTTTATAGTACATGCTCAAAAGAAGTCAATTTATGAAACCTCTTAAGACCAGAGTCCATTTTACTTCTTTACGTGGGAGAAGATGATTAGAAATTTTTATAGCATTAATGAACGCTAATGCTCTACTTAGTTTTATAATTCTTGTATCAGTAACATTTTTAGGTTGCTCCATTAAATTAATATTGCTACTAGGTGATATAAACAAATCAGAACTGTGAATGAAGACAAGCCTTAAAGATAAGAACCTTTGGATCAAACAGCTTCATGCTAAGGGAAGTGGAGGAAGTAATTAATATGAATATAGCTTTTAAAGATTCTATATAGTTGCATGTGCTTTTTTGAAATATATATGTTCATCCTTTAATAATCAAGTAATCAAAATAAGCTGAAATATTGAACATAATGACATATAAACATTATGAAAGCTAGGTTCAATGGTTTGCAAATTGATGCAAGTAAGTACTGTTCTCACACCTTGATTTATTCATACTGTCCTTTAATAATAAACTAATCAAAATAAGTTGAAATATTGAACTTAAATTGCATGTATATAATCTTTCTATCCTTCTACATCACATGCTTGTTGCCTTATTGTTCCTAGACTCCTCACTTGATGAATATTGAAGAAAGAAGTTCTAGGAAGAGGAAGCTACACAAGGGAATGACTCCAACTCAACTTAGCTCACCATCACACATGTCTTTTCATAAATTAGCTTTATATTTATTGAACTCAATATATCTTTCTATTTTATTTTTCCATAATTTGGCTTCATAACTTTTTTTTTTCAATTGCCATTGCACATAAAGAGATTTTTTTTTTATTTATGTGAAATTTGTCTCTTATTGTTTCCATATTCTTCTTTGTCAGTTTGTTGGTGTGTTAATAGTTGTGTTGTTTCTTTGTTTAATAGAGACTTGGGAAAAAAGGATGCATTAAGAAATCCAAATGATAAAATGGTCGAAATAGAATTGAAGATGGAGTTCATAGACAAGAGTAAGCAAACAAATATAAAAAAGAACTTATGCTAACAAAGACTCTGGATATGCATTAAAACAATCTCTTGATTTAGGCTTAATTCCGCTTTAAACTTCGCTACTTCATCTTTGTTCTCATTGTTTGTGATTATATGAGTTTACTAATTTTTCATATCATTTAATATATGCTTTTGTAGCCTCCAATTTCTGCAATATAATTTAAAAAGATTTGTGGCTAAGAATATATTTTTGGTGTTGTCTAAGAATATATTTTTGGTGTTGTAGTAGCAGCGTGTTATAAACTAGTTTGATTTGTTGAAAATTTGCATCCTCCTTTAACATTATAAACACCTAAATTTTGCTGAGGTAAGTTTGGCGATCTTTTTCTTGCTTAGATTTTTGGACATGTTGTACAAATATATTCTACACAAGTTGCAGCTTATTGTTTTGTTGTATAACATCTTCAATACATTTTGCATTGCTTTTTTTCTACATAATAATTTTTTTTTTTGCAAAACTCCAATTTTTTTTTGTTTGATGCATGGAAGAGTTATGCAAATAATTGTCTTTAATTTTTGTTCTACATTGTGTTTACTATTTTTCCATAAGAAGGATGACATATGTTATGGAAGGTAGCTGTTATAGATCAGCAAATTTATGTAAATTAATTGTATTTATCAAAATTGAACATGCAAATGAAGGATAATAATGAATGATGGAAGAAGTTGAATTAATTCATCAGTTGTACTTGTAGGGATATTTTATTTGTCACTTCAATAAACTCATAAAAAGTGAGAGAATGCTTGATTTGTCTAAATTTACTTTACTTTTTACTTCTATACTTATGTTGAGTTTCTCAAAGGAAATGATAGTTTTTTTTTTAAAAGGAAGTTGAAACCTTTATTCATGGCTACAACTAGTGGGAAATAATAAGAATATTTTTTGATAACCAAAGCTGCCACTAATAATTTGAACATTAATTTAGTATAAGTATATTTTATGGTTAGAAATGTCATATATTGTATTACTCCATTTTTTTTTTGAATTGTGTGGCCATAAAAAATTGGAGATGGATAATGTGGCGGCCACGAGTATTGATAATTATCTCATATTATTAATGACGACCAATGGCCATTAATAATACTATTTGTGACATTCTTTGTTGTGACATTTCTCAACAGCCAAATTAATGTATGTAATTCAATTTTTGATAGTCAAATTTTGTTTATATGACAATCATGGCTATCGATAATAGTCCTATTTTCTTGTAGCGTGTGATGGAGTTGCTTAGTAGTTTTCATTTTGTTCTTGGTGAGTTTCAACTTCCAGATGTTTGTCCTTTTGCCCAAACTGGGTTTCAATTGTTAATTTTGTAAATTTTATGTGAGTAATGGTTTCTAATTTCTTTATGGGTGTAATTTGTTTGTTTGAGGTCTTTTTTGTCTGTCTAACTTTAACTTTGTGTGATTCTATGTATGCAGCTTGATTTTATTTTTTGTTATTGGCATATGAATTATGTTTTGGTGAGTTCTGCCTTGTATTTTTGTCTTAGCATTACTCTGGACTCTTTCAACTTGGACTTTCTGTTATCTACATGTTCTTAGTACAAATGGATATATATATATATATATATATATATATATATTAATATAAAGATATATACACGAAACTCATATATGCTCACGTTTATCTTTGTGTATGCATGTAGTTTGATGAATTACTTGTTCAATTGTTAATGGTAGGTTCTAAGTGTTTAATGCCTAGATCCATTGAAATGGAAAATGTGTACCTTCTAAAAAATGAAGAAGGCATGTGGTAGTGGCTTTTTGGCAGGTATGTAACTAGCATTGTCATTCACAATGCTGGACTAAGTGATGATTTGTTGGAATTGTTGTACCTTCCCTTGCAATAATTCTCCCAATTTGATAATCACATTGAGTTGTCTCCAAACTATTTGATATAATGTCTCTAATAGGCTCTCTTTCATTCTTTATGGAGTGAACAAAATTTGAATTCCTTAAACTGGTTTCCTTTTTTAAGCTTCCATTTTTATTTTCTCTTTTTGTATTCTTAAACATTCATTTTTATTTATCTAAAATTGTAGGGGTTGTCGACAAAAAAGATAAATTCCAAAGTAAGTAATGGTTATTAATGTGATTCAACTAGATGCTTCATATCATGTTTTCTCCTTTTTTGTTCTATTTTGTCTATCTTGCTTTATCCTTAAAGTCTCATGATTAATTGTATCATGTTAAGGTGTTTAGAGTCCACAAGATATAGTCGTATCTTTTAGATTTTAGGGGGCAAGGCTTAAGTGGTTAATTGACAATTCTAAGTTAAAATTATCATTTTGTCTATATTATCTACAACAACATAATGCTTCCTTCAATTATTTCTCGTGAGATAGATAATGTTGAAAGTACAAGAAAAAATTATTTCTTGGAGTCAATTTGCTAGCTTTAAATTTATTTTGTAACACTTGAAGTGTGTTTTTGACTTTTCCTTTAAAGGTGTTGGGTCGTATATATTATATATTCTGCTAAAGACCCTTTCCCTTTTGTTTTTGGCAGAGTTAAAAACAATGTGGAATCGTTATTCCCTTTTGTTTTCACATAAACCCAAAATTTGCTCATTGTGATTATTTTTCTAAGAAATAATCCATTATTTACTGCAATAGGCACATCTTAATAGTAGGAATTGAAAGAGCAAATAACCAAATATTAAATAATCATATAACAATGACAATATTCACACATTAGAAAAGAACAATTTCAAGACGTGAATGAGCACTAGCATTGTGTGTATTATTGCATTTGCTTTTGAGATATCTATTTGTTCATTTTCACTATCATTTTGAAATTGCATCTATGATTTTGCATTGTTCTTAAGTGATTTATTTTATTTTGATTGGTTTTATATTTATTTCAAATAATTAAATGTTCGTATATGAACTTATGTGCTTTTACACTTCAATCTATTACCTACATGCTTAATCTTTCATTTCCCCCATTTTTATGTCTAATTCAATTCATTTTGTAATTAAACTTAGTAATTGCTCTATCATTGCAATGTGGAAGTTGTTGAGGTTGCATTTTTTGGGTCTGCTCTGTGTATGTAATTAACAATTGAATACATGTATTCTTGTTAGCAGTGTCTTTAAAACCAGAGCTTTTTAAGGGGATGTGCTCTGATTTCAGAAAGGAACTCAACCAAAGATTTTCTATCATAGGTTGCTTCTAATGTTCATTTTGTTTTTTTGGGTTTTGTGTCATGCATTTTTATGTTTTTTTCCACTTCTTTCCTAATAAGTGTGTTTATGGGACCAACTAAGATTCCTTCTCAGTCCTCAATTAAAATCCTTAATGCTTACTATGAATATGGTGCAAATTTTCTAGATCCGAAGCTAATTTGCCTTCTATTAACATTTAGGTTTATTGTCAATTCCATTTAAATTTGAACTAAACTCTTAATAAAATAATAAATGGTCCTTTATAGTTGATGCTCTTCGGGAGAATACTCACCGATAGGAGGCTAAATGCAAGAGTCAAGTGTGATTGAACTTAAAATCTCACCTTAAAGGCCAATGCGCGGGTACGCTTATTTCAATTAATGGAGATTTTATAATATTGAAAATTATTAAATTTGATTTCTATATGGATTTTTAAAAGGAGAATAATGCAAGTTGGTTTAGACTTCATAAAAGTCCTAGTATTTCATAATAAAAAGTAAAAAACTATCATAAACTATCGACTTATAACCAAAGAAATTGTACATCACTGGCTTTATAACTTTCTAAAGCCTTCTCATACCTGCCTTTAGACTGTTCATGAAGAATATGGTTATATGGAACACATATCTACAATTAAAAAAGAATACTAGTAGAAACAATTATGCGGATTTGTATTACTTCTCCCCTCTTTCAAGCAAGAGGATTATACACAACAATTGCCTATAAAATACACACAACATTGGCAAATAAACATTTTCTAAATAAGGAGTCATATCTAATCATAACTTTGATGAGATTCTATCCAAACGACAACATAAGGAATATACTTGTAACTTAGGTGAAAGGATCTAAATTAATTTCTTTTTCCCTTTTCTTTCTCTTAATAGTGGAGGGATATAACTATATTATGATAATATCCTTACCAAACTTTTCCCATCAAATAGGGTAGCTTTTGATGAATAATTTTGGCAAAATGAGTTGTTAATTCTACTAGCACTAGTAAAACAATTTAAAACACATAATGAATAAACTATTTCTTTAGGAGAGTATTTGTTTTGATGCTAAACTTCAAAAAAGGAGTATATTATGAGAGAAAATGTAGAAAAATAGATTAGTAGGCATACAAATAAACAAGGATAAGAAGAGTTTTAGACTCCCCATATTTTTATTGTAAAAAAAGACATTGTGCATATATAGATAAATGAAAATAAGCCATCATGCTTGACTTCTACACAGATAATAGAATTATATTATCTCTTTGCTAGATCATGCATTTGAACTAACTAAAATCCACCTAAAAATAGTTTAGGTACAATTAGCAAGCTCCATAAGATGATAATAGTTTAGTGCAAATGCAATAAAGCATGGAAGAAAGAAGATACCTGTAATTATGAAAATATGTAACTTGAATTGCATCAAGGTTAATGATGGAAACTCAAGGGATCACTCAAGAGGTCATCAATGACTTTGGAACATCCCAGATAAATGCTAAGAAGATTAGAGAGACCCTTTAATAAGTAATATATTTCTCCATTTATTTCCTCTCATATTCTGCCTCTTAGGATGTTAATTGAGGTTAATTTAGTTAATTGGCCTTGTGTTAGATTTGGTCATGATTTGGAGCTTAATTGGATTAATTTCTTAATGCTGGATTTTTAACATTGTTTCAAGTTTTGGGCTATAACTTGATCAATAGATGTCGAATCATGTTGATCTTTATATGTTTGGAAAGCTAAGAAAAAGCTCTATAGCTTTCATGTTAAGGCCAAAGCCTAGTTCTGCAACTTGGAGTCTTGAAATTTGCTATGAAGTTGCCCTAGTGTTTCCACTGTCATAATGATTGGATCATAACTGAAGCTTTAATGGGTCAAATGAGGTCAAACTAAAGCCCAAAGGTCTCTAAGGTCTGGCTTAATTATATTAAGCCTTAAACTTATTGAAACTACATAGTTTTGAAGGTTAACATAGATGCTAAAGTTAAACGAGTATTTTACTTTACAAAGGACTAATTTTGTGTTTGGATTTGTAAATATAGTTTAAAGGCTTTAATTGTAACTTAGGCCTTTTATTTTGGTTGAATTGTTTAGTGTTTTGTTGGGCTTGGTTGCCTTATGAGTCCAGCCCTTTTTTGTTTTGTGATAGCTATTTGGGAAGACTTGTGTTCCTTAAAATTCAGATTACATAATTTTATGAATTGAAGAGTTATCTTCTTCTTGTGAGAGCTTCCTCTCTTAGAATTCTTAATATAACTTAAAACTTATTAAAGATATTTCTCTTTATGGCATGAAGTCCATCATTTATCACTCTCCTTCTCCTCTATTCTGAAGTGTGGGTGAATATCCTTCTTTTCTTTTTTTCATCTTTGTTGCTGAATTTGGAAAGGTCCATGGGTTTTTCTTGTAGAGATTACATCAATTTGATATCAGAGCTTCAATTCTCCAAATTTTAGGTTTAATTTCATTTCTTCTTGTTATTTTTTATTGTTTAATTTTCACATTTTTCTTTACTATTCTACCTTATTTTTGTGTGCCATTTTGGTTGCTTCATCTTGCTAAGTTTTGTGTCCATTTGTTTCTTCTTGTTGTCTTTAATTTCTGCTTGTTTATTTGTCAAATGTTGTTGAATTTTACTTTTTTATGGGCATCAATTACATTGAAATTCTGCAGCAAATTTTTGTTCTTACTTTGTGCACACCAAGTGTTTGTTAAGTGGCTGAATTGGTTATAATTTTCTGTCCTTTCTAGTGGCAAATTCTACTGAATTTTGGTGTTGATTGGTGCTACTTGCTGCTAAAATTTCTGCATATTCTTTTGCTTCTTGTTTTGGTGCATATCAAGTGTTTGATGATTAGTTTGATTTATCCTTTCTTTACTTTTGTGTATCTATAGGTGCGGGACTAAATTGCACTTTAATTAGGGTGCTATTTGGTGCCATTTTCCTTAACATTTCATCAACTTTTTGTATGAAAATTGCAGTCCCCTATTTTGGTTTAGTTACTATCCAATTTCCCTTGTTTTGGCTTAAACATATTGATGAAATTCCCCTGAAATTTTGCTATTATGCATGAAATTAATTGTTTTATGCCAAAAACACTATTGAATATACCTATTGGAAATTGTTTTAAGCCAATTGTGGTTGATTAAAATTGATTGTTTGACTACTCAATTTGTTGTTCCAAGTGTTGAACTAGATAGCAAGTGTATGTGAAAAGAAACATAAAAGAAAGGGAGGAAATATTAGTGGGAAAACAAGAGCAAAACAAAATTATGACAAAGAAAAGTGAAATAAAATTTGAAAAAAAAAAAAAACAAAGTGTTATATGAGAAATCTAGATCGTCCTTAATGAACCAATGAATAGCCCGAATGTGGTAGAGATCCAACTCGAGAAGCAATCAAAGCACTAAGTCTCTAGCTCGTGTCATAGAGTGACATCCTCAGTTTGAGCTTATTCCTAATAGAGCGAGCTAAACCTTATTATCCCAAAGACAGGCACTTCCCCATATCGAAGGATCTAGCTAGCAAGGTGCAACTAGTGACTTGGGAGTTCGCTAGACAAAAGATCAACTCACGTTTTGCCCAGTAGACATTTGGGGCCCACCTACAGGAGGCAATGTGTAGTAGTTGTATTACTGGATTTAGTCTGTTTGTCCAGTCTTGTACATTAAATGCTAATGTAATAGATTTATTGTATGTAAAATTACAATCGTAACCTCCTCTCCTCTATAAATACAAGAAGGAGATGAACATTGGAGAGGAGAGGCCTGGATACTAAAACTTTGTAGAAATATTCTGAGATCAATACACTACAGTGGACGTAGGGTCCGGTCCTGTCCAGATTTGACTGAACTATGTTAACAACCATATGTTTTCTTGCTACTCTTCCTTCCTTTCTTGTTTGTTTTGCTGATTTACTGTCTTAGAACCAGTTAACAGTTTGAGATCTTGAAAGAATTCTTCATTGGTTGGAGTTTGGGTCAGAAGCAAAATCCATTGTCAGCATTTTAGCGTTGCCTATAGGGATCTCATCTGTTCTGGTTCATTTTTTGCCACGATGGCTAAGGGAAGAGCTACCAGAGCTTCAAATGCGCTACCCATTCCTCTAGAAAGGCATGTCTCAACAACAGACTCCTCCACCACTCCCGTCATCGGTGCAACTGCTGGCTTTCCCCCACCTAGTTCTGTTCGACCAATTGCCACTGCCAACGGCACCGATGGAGTGCAGATTTGGCTCTAACATCAAGAAAAACTAAAAAACATGATGGGAGAACTGACCAAAGCAGTTACAATGTTAGCACAAAGTGTGCAAAGACAGGCCAAAGCCATAACACCTGTGAACATTCTCCAACAGTAGCAAGTTGGACATTCAGGCGATTCCAACCCAGAGAATTCTCCAGCTCGTTGCTCGCAAGGGCAAATTCTAGGGCATAACTCTTATAACCATGAGGATCAAAGATTTCAGCAATCTCTCAGCCAATAATCTGGGGCATGTGACTTGTTGTTTGGAGAGTTATTTCAGAAAATAATCCAAGTGGAGGAGCGTCTTTGAGCTCCTAGTGAGTAAGCTCGCTATGAAGAAAGGTCACTGCTCTCTGAGGAGATCAAGACTTGAACTCTCCCTTTCAAGCTCAAGGTCCTCACAATTCTGTTGTACAATGGGGACTCTGACTCGTATGATCATCTGGATGCATTCAATGTATAGATGGACCTATAAACGACTAATCCCTTGATCAAGTGTTGAGTGTTTCCATCCATTTTGGGAGGTGTACCTCGAGTTTAGTTTAGAAGCCTCCTCGCTTGCTCAATCTACAGTTAGGATGATTGCCAACAGAAATTCATCAGCCAGTATCGAGCGTTGAGGAGATAACTTATGCCCCCTGTCATCTTGCTATGGTCTTTCAGTGTAAGCATGAGTCGCTAAAGGACTACATTGCTAGGTTCGGGCTCAAAGCCAATTCGGTGGAGAATTCATCTGAAGAAACCATGATGGCAATTATCTCTGCGGGACTTAGCAAAGATGGAAAGTTGTACAAGGGTTTGTACAAGTCCCTAGTGAACGACCTCATCAAGTCTATGAGCGAGTTACTAAGTAGATCAAATGGGAAGAGACCTTCAGCTTGGAAAGGTTTGACAAGAAGGATGAGAAGGCTAGCTCCTCTCATGGCAAGAAGAGGGGCGGCATGGACTAGGGTGATCATTCTATTGAACGGAGTGCGAAGAAGTCCAGAAGACCTAAGGGTGTGCAACCTCAGCATTCGAACTGCCACGAGTAGTATAACATCCTATCAGACTCCTAAGATTGGATTTTCTTGAGGAAAAGGGACAAAAAAGACTTTAGGATGCCTGGGCCTTCTAGGATCCCTTACAGACAAAGAAACTATGAAAAGTTCTATGCCTATCACAATGAGGCTAGTCACAACACTTCGAATTGTCGAGCCCTTAGGGATGCAATTGAAGACTTGATCAGAAGGGGTCATCCAAGGGAATATGTGGTGCGACCTACAGGGCAGCAGCCCCAGTTCCTCTAGCATAATGCCGGCCAAGAATCGAAGGGCTCGGTCCAGTTATACATTGACAATGTACCTTAAATTCCAGAATGAATGTAAATGCTTTCCTTTGCTTTGTTCAAAGTTGTTCACCAAATGGCCTGATGTTATTATCATCTCTTCATTTTGCCCTCTGCTATCAAGTGTTTGCACTTTCCACAACTTGCATGCGGTCAACTCTTCTAAGTATTTTGTGTAATTTTATGCAAACTGTGACCTTTGGTCCGGTTGAGGCCCTTCGGAGCTCACTTTGGAGATGAATTGATGAACACTTAACCAGTTGAGCTATGGGCTTGTTGAGGTGTGGAGATGCTCAAAATAAACTCACTTAATCAGTTGAGCTGCAAGCTCGCTGAGGCATGGAGACGCTCAAAATAAACTCACTTAACCAGTGTAGCTGCAGGCTTGCTGAGGCATGGAGATGCTCGAAATAAATTCACTTAACCAACGTAGCTACATGCTTATTGAGGGGTGGAGACGCTTAAAATAAACTCACTTAACTAGTTAAGTTGCAAGCTCGCTGAGGCATAGAGATGCTCAAAATAAACTCACTTTACTAGCACAGCTGCGTGCTCGCTGAGGTGCGGAGGCACTCTTAAACACTCAATGCTAGCATAGCTGCATGCTCACTAAAGTGTGAAGAATTGACAATCTAATTATTTGCCTAAGGCAACAGGATCACTCTAGTTCGTAGCTCGCATGCAACCAAATGTTCACATCTCTCATGCGATTCTCTAATTCTATGCCATTCTTTTGCAGACTTGATAACGCTAATGTGCGAGATGTTCTGTTTATGATCATTGTGTTTGAGAAGTTTTGGCTGATTGGCTATCTGAACATTTCATCGCAAGCTATGAAGATTGCTTTATTATTGATACAAAAAGCTAAAGACAAACATATTGAGATCACAAAGAAGATCTTATTCATTAAAAAGCCTTAACAAGGTAAAACTACATCAGAAAGCCAAAATACAAAAGGGAAAGCTATAACTAATTTTCTTCTAAGAAGAAGGACTGGTTGCAGAGGGACAAACCCTTGCTGACTAAAGTTTGTGAGCTCACCCCAACCCTTAAAATTCTTCTACTAGTACCTTCCTCAGCAATAAACTCTTCCTCAACCTGACTTTTGCCAGTGGAGAAGGAAAGAGCATAGCTGCTTCTTATTCTTTTGGCCTCCAGCTCCTTGTCTGATCCATGAAGGAAGCAAACCAAGAAGCGCCAGGAACTAGGCCGGCTGAACAAAGGCCTCACAGCAAAGTTGAGAGGACGTAATCCGAGATCTATATTAGATCCTTCCATATTACTAGAGAATCCATGTCTTTGAAACTCGTTGTGTAGTAGACCATGCACATCCTGGCGGGAGGATAAAACACTAGAATTAAGGGAATATTGTCTAGAGCACTTATAGTTTCTCTGGGAAGAAGTAGGAGTGATTTCTTCTGCCTTAAATAGAATCGGAACCGGTCTTATTGAAGAGTCCAGATGAATCTCCCCAATTACTTTTATTTATTACCTCAAAAAAAGACGTGGCTGACTCACCAATGATCAAGGGGCACGTATCATGGGAAATATGGCCTAGAATAGCTGAAAAGGCAGATTCAATGAAGACTTTGACTAAGCTAAACTTTGCAAATTGAATGGCCTTTGGAATGTTTCAACTCCTAGCTTGCCAAGTGAACTGAGAGTTGGGGAGCTAATCTTATATGAGAAATCTGAATAATCCTTAATGAACCAACGAACAACTCGAATGCGGTAGAGATCCAACTCGAGAAGCACTCAGAGCACTAAGTCTTAACTCACGTTGTAGAGCAACATCCTCAATTCGAGCTTGTTGTTCCTCATTGAGCGAGCTCGACCTCGTCATCCCGAAGACAGGCACTTCCCCAAACCGAAGGATCTGGCTAGCGAGGCATGACTAGCGACCTAGGAGCTTGCTAGACAAAAGACCAACTCACGTTTTGCCTAGTAAACATGTGGGGCCCACCTGCAGGAGGTAATCTGCAATAGCTGAATTACTGGATTTAGTCTGTCTATCTGATCTTGTACATTAAATGCTGATGTAATAGATTTACTGCATGTAAAATTACAATTGTAACCTGCTCTCATCTATAAATACAGGAAGGAGATGAACATTAGAGAGGAGAGGCTTGGATATAAAAACTCTGTAGAAATATTCTGAGATCAATACACTACCATGGACGTAGGGTCCGATCCTATCCATATTTGGCCAAACCACATTAAAAACCTTGCGTTTTCTTGCTGCTCTTCCCTCCTTTCTTGTTTGTTTTACTGATTTCCTGTCTTAGAACCAGTTAACAGTTTGAGATCATGAAAGAATCTTCTATTGACTGGAGTTTGGGTCAGAACCAAAATCCACCGTCAACACAAAAGAAAGTGGGAAGGAAACAAAAGTTAAAAAAAAACAAAGTGTGAAAGAACAAAAGAAAAAAGGAAAATAGAAAAGAAAGAAACAAATGTTGTCTTGAACATTTGGAAACAAACAAAAAATTCTGTAAGTTTGAGCTCCATTTAATCCACAAAGAATTTGTTTCTATTGAATCATTTGCCATTATATTCAATTTGAATGTATTTGTTTGGATGCATAATCATTTTTGTAGCTTAGAAAGTCTGGTTTGGAATCCATTTTCTTGATCATTTAATTTTTTTTGCAACTTTTGGTCACCTAGAAAAATTATGGTCGAAACTTTACTCTCTTGTGCTGTCTAATTTGTTGATTTCCTTGTTATTTGTAATTGTTAGTTCATGCCACTTTGAAATTATTGGATTGTTGTGTGATATTGGCTGCCACATTTTGAAAACTTAAAGATCTTATCTCTTTGGTTCTTAAAGAACCTCAAAGAAAAAAGATATTAGTAGAAAAAAGCAAGCGTGTGTGAGCTCCATTGAGGGTAAAGCCTAACTCTAGAGTGTAAACACAAATGAAGTGTCCAAACACAAGTGAGAAGAATGCATTATGGTGAGGATCCTATTTTCTAACATTTTCTTGTAGGTTTTTTTTGTTTATCTAAGATGGCAGATGGTAGTAGTTCTCAAAACAATGAGATGATGTTCACCTTGAGAGCCATGTAACAACAATTTGAAAGGGTGAATATGAAGCTTGATAAAGTTGGTGAAAGGCTCACAAGAGTTAGAAATAGAAAAAATACACATGAGAGAAGGGGTAAAAGACAAAGTCATCAACATGATAGCAATGAGGGTGAATGGAAAGGTGAGGATGATAAAGAGCTATCCACTTCCTTTTGTGTAACCGAAAAGAGTGAGAGAAGGGTGATAGAAAAATGTGGGAAGAAGAAATGAAAGGCCAAGAAGAGAAAAAGTTGATTCTAGCGTCCATAACATAAAGATGTAAATTCCTCCTCCATTTCATGAGAAAAGTGATCTGGAAGCTTATTTGGAGTGGGAAAAGAAGATGGAGTTGGTCTTTGATTGCCATAACTATTCCAAAGAAAAGAAGGGGAACTTTGCTAATGTTGAATTCATGGATTATACTATCATATGGTAGGATCAACTAGTCTAAGTAGAAGAAGAAACCATGAAAGACCTATTTCTACTTGGGATGAGTTGAAGACTATCATGAGGAAGAGATTCATTCCTAGCCACTA
>JANHAO010007193.1:0-20688 GCA_026873985.1 Saraca asoca
GAAAATCAGAAAGGGGAGGGAGAGAAAGAGAGGGGAGAGAGGGAGAGAGAGAGAGAGAGAGAGAGAGAGAGAGAGAGAGAGAGAGAGAGAGAGAGAGAGAATAGGGGGACACTAAGAGTTTTTAACGTAGTTCAACCAGATGCAAGGGCTACGTCCATGATTGTATTATTTCTCAATCTTTCTGCTAAGTATTTTGACAGAGTAATAGTATATTGTCGTTCCTCTCTTTTACAATGATTTCAACCCCTTTTTACAGTAGCCGGGGTGTTACAATGTATTCCATAATGAAAATGAATTATAAATTGATTACAACAGTTAATAATGGATTCTTGTTAAATAAATAACTAAACAATCTTCTCTGAATTGATGGCTGGGAGGGCATGCTTTGAGCTGCGGGCTAGACCTCGTCCTTAAGGACTTGAGATTGTGGCTTTGACCTTTGTTGGCCAGTGACTTAAGTTCACATTTGGTAACTCAACGACTTGCTCCTGTGACCTTAATCCTACTTGAGCTGGGCTTTTATCTGCTGAGCTTGTCTATTAATCTTTTACCAACCCATTTGTGTGGTTCCGAAAATACGCACAATAGTTCTAAACTTGTGACTAACCATATATGGTTGGGGATAGTGCATGATATGCCTAAAATTAATATATAAATTAATTCTATGCTTAAAATAAAGTATATAATCAGAAGAGAATATATAAATTAAGGATAAGATTAAAATAAAAGATGCAATCTGGAGAGGATGTATAAATTAATCATTGCTTAAAATAAAACATGCAATCAGGAGAGATATATAAATGTTGTTAGAAAACGTACTATAAATAAAATATTTTATTATATGTTTTAGGTAAAATGTATAGTTAGGAAAATAAAGGGGCATTTGCAATTATCATAAATTTGTGAGGAGGATGAACTTTTTTCATTAATAGATACAATTAATATACATTTAAATATGAAGAAAAAGTCATAAAAGCAAGGAAATAGATAAAGCTCTAATAAGGCATATTGACATATAATTAATGGGAAAAAAAGACTACTTGATTTATAGGGAGAAAATTAAGAAGATTTATAAAATCATGGAATAAATTAAAACAAAACATTTTGCTATTAATGAACACAGGATAGAAATAAAATAATAACCAAAGAAAAAATATATAATATTTTTGTTGAGCCACTCATGCCCTCTTTCTAATATGTTTTTTCTTTCTATGATTATGCTAGACACATATCACTCATAATGCCACAACAGTGGAATTCAAGCTTCCAATTTGTATAAATTCATCTCATGCCACGTGTTTCTCACTGTTAGTCCATGTTGTAGAAAGTCATGGAAGTCAAGATTCTTATGAGTAAAGATTATTACTACCTATCCAACACCTCAAATAGGCTTTATCATCATAAGATGATAATAATGACTAAGCTATAGATCAAGTTTTTTAATACATGCAAGTCTAGGTTATAACTAGAAGATTTAACTCTAATTCTTTTTCTGTTACAAGAAATCCCATAAGGTACTTGATAGGCAAGGATGCTAAGTAAGTATTAATTTCTTTTAGACATGAGTAACTTACTCTGGAGTACTATCTTGTCCTGATAAAGTTAGAGCTAGAAGCATAAAAATGAGATGAAGTAGATATATACCACTAATTTACACAATAAAGGTTTACACTAGAGGTCATACAACTAACCTGATAGAGTCACCGAGTAAAATGAAAAGTGATTACACATTCATTTATTATTCTTAAGATAGTCAACTAGAAATTGTAAAGGAATAAAAGAAATATACACATTTCTCAGCAAACTTGTAAACTCGAAGCATAAGGAAAATGAAGGACAATAAGACATAGCCAATCCTATTGTATAAGTACCTTATGCTTTTTCTCATGAAGTGAGAAAGTGTATATCCTTGAGTTTAAGGATATAAAAGATATGACATATCAACTTAAAAGTCATCCTATAGGCTATGAAGACTTGATATGTTATAGGTGAAATGAAATAAACTATGCCTTTAAAATAGTTTGCCAAAGGATCTAATCCTTATTTGTTTTAGAAAAAAAAAAATAAGTAGCTAAGGAAGTAACTAATTCCTAATTCCTTTTGGCATGAATTGCATAATTTGTAATTTTGAATTGTAAATCTTGACAGTTGTCAATAGAAAGACTCAAGTGACTATGTTTCATTTAATTGCACATGCAAACATAAAGAATAAAGATCTAAGGCTGAAAGTCATGGAAGTTAGAGACCTTTTGAGATCATCATGAGCTCCATGTAAACATTTTGTTTCTTATGCTCTCAAACTGCAACCACATAAACTAAAGTTTTGGCTAAAAGTATCCAATATTGTTTTACACCTCACATAAGACATAATTTGTCTCTTTGAAGAAATAATTAAGTCTCATTAGATCCATAATTGAATTTTGCTTGAATTGCTCAAATGCCTTTACATATTTTTGGCAATAAAAGCTTAACATAACACTTGCATAGTGTATATGATCAAGAGGGGAGTAAGACGTTTCAAGAATCTTTACAATATCATTTTTAAAAAATTAAATAAGAAGCATGCTACTATGAGCATGATAATTGTCAAATATTCTCCTTTATGTATAAATGCACACTTAAACATGCATGAGAATTATCTTATTGCTTTTGAAGATTAGCTTCTACACAAGAGATAATAAACTTACATGATGTCATTGCTTAAAGAATTATGTCATGCTTATTGGTACAGGAAGACATGTTTAAACATTTTTGTACTAATTGATTATATTCGTTAAATGTGAAAGAACAAAAATATTTAAAGCTCAATGCTCAACCAGAAACAATCAATTGCCATATAGGTCGATCAACCTAAAAGCTAGAAGATGGTTGACTCTTTAGTCGACAAGAAAGGCTTGACATCTATCCAAAACCAAGGGACCCAACTATAAAATTATAGTAGGCCATCACTAAAAGATACATACTAATCTATATTTCTCTTGAGTGATCACTAATTTAAACATCAAAGCATATTCAATGGATCCATCTTTATTATGTATAGTTAACTTTATTCATTATAGGATCTCCTACCTATTTTTGGTCAACTTAAGCAAGAGGATCTCACATAAGCCAAAGCTAAAAACTAAAACTGGTAGAAAATCCAAATAATAAGTTGTGCATCTGGTCTATAAAAGAAGGAAAAGAACAAGATCAATAGAAAATTAAAAAGATTGAAACATGAGCTCAAAATCAAATCCGAGCATTTCCTTTGGTATTAAGTCAAAATCAAGTAGTCCCTTAATACTATTTAAAAAACCTGAGGAGATGCCTTAGTGCCATTTAAAACCTGAGCATATCCCTTAGTATTGTTTGAAACCTAAACAAGTTTGTTGGTATTATCTAAACATCGAATAGTTCCCTTAATACTAAAAACCTGAGCTAATCTCTTAGTACTATCTAAAAACTGGAGTAGTTCCCTTGGTACGAGGGGTGGTCATTGAGTGATTTATCTCAGTTTAGAGACACTGATCAGATTGACCACTATAAATTGATGTCTGGAAAATCCTAGCCAAAACCAATCGTCTATGAATGACATATCAAACAAAACTATGAATCTTGACTTAAAGTAGTTTTCAACAATTTTGAATGGTTTAAAATTTTTAACATTTCATTTTCATTGTCATCTATAAATTAGTAGATATGATAGAACGTGTTTTCTAAAATTTCATATAGGTTTATGGCTTTCACAAACTAAGCTATAATGAGAACAAAAGATTTCAACAAATGGACATAAAATAATTCCTTAAATGAGAGTTTACTATTTCTGAAAACTTTAAAGAACATATAATAAAGAGCATATAGTTAGTTGAAGAAAGATGAAATGAAAGAGAGAAGAATGGTGCTCAATCATGTGGAAAGATAAAGTGAGAGAGAAAAGGAGAATGATGCTCAGTCACAAAGAAGATACAGATGGAGAGGACTTTGAAATATAAAATGTACAATTATGAAATAAAAAGATGGCAAATGTGTATCGAAATAAAAAAAAAGACTAAAAAAAGTAAAAGTTAATAGTGGCCAGTTAAGTGGATAGTGGGCATAGGAATTAAAATAAACAATATAAAATATATAAATTATTTAGTTCTGGGTAGACTCAATTAAAGATGGTTTTAAACACTTAATACCATCGTCGATTGCAAATCAAAATTTTTTATATGAATACATTCGAAACAAACTGGTGACATATTGATAACCATCTTTAGATGTAAAATATTGGGTTAATGCAATCGACTAATCATGGTTCATAATTTTTTGCACAACCCTACTTAGTACTAGAAACCCAAGCAACTCCCACGGTAAGCAACTCCCTTGGTATCATATCAGACATGAGTAGTTGCTTCTACTTCATATCAAATCTGAGTAGTCCCCTCGAAACCATATCAAACCCTGAGTAATTCCTTTGGTATCATGTTAAACTCGAGTAGCTATCCCTTGATGTCATATCAAATTTCAATAGTTCCCTCAAAACTTAGTCAAGCCTGAGTGACTTGCTTGATAACTAAATATAGCCTGAATAGCTACCTTATTATCAAGTATAGCCTAAATAGCTACCTCAGTATAAATATAGCCTAAAAGGCTACCTTAGTGTCAAGTATAGCCTAAATGTTACCTCGGTATTAAATCTAGTTTGAATGGCTACCTTAGTATCAAGTATACCCTGAATGACTACCTCAGTATTAAATTTAGGTCAAGTGGCCTCCTCGACATCAAGTCAAGCTTGAACAACTCCTCGATACTATGTTAAGCCTCAAATAGATCTCTTGAAATTTAGATTTCTAGCACTAAACACACAACTAAATCATCATGAGCTCAAAGCATGAGACGTTTGGAACTTGAACTATTAAGAGCTCTCATAAGTCTGGGTAAAATTTCTTCTAGACTTAATTTAAAAAATTCTATTTTTGAGATAAACTATTCAGCATTTAAGGAATATATGTCTGTAAACTCTACACTTGATGAAAAGTTACATAACAAGAATCAAATTTGATAATCTTCTAATGAACACTTGATAAACCTCACTTGGGGAAAGGGCAAATGATACAACCTAAAATAGTTAGCTAGCTAAGAAAGGGTTGAATGACCTACAACATACTAACCTAGTCTGACCGACCAAAAATAGTGACGTCCAAAATCATTGATTAACCCATATATGATTGACATAACCTTGAAGTATTAGTTTATACACCATTTTTTTTATATAAATCAAGATATGTACCCTTTATAAGGGTTCTCACTTTCATTCTCCTTTTTTACATTCTCTCTTGAGAGACTGACTTAACCATTGAATTATTCTCTGGTCACTTGTTTTCTCATTTTGCAAGTCTTAAAAATCGAGATTTGTCATAAATTATCTTTTTGACATATATGTATGATGTAACTAAATTTGTGATAGTAATAAATAAATAATTAATAAAATTTTAAATTATATTTTGATTTATTTGTAATTATTGAGTTTGACCTAAATTTTAATTGTTATCAATTAGTGTTAGTTTCCTATTGTGAGTTATTATCTTATTCAAGTTAGGTTTTTTTTATTAGAGTAAAACTATGAGTGCTTGTTGATCAAATATTTGGGTTGTAAATATTTGTATCGATTAAGGGTTTGAGGTATGTGAGAGATTTGATGTAAGTGCCTATGGGAGTTATGTAGGAATCCATATTGAGGTTTAAGAGAGTTGTAGGGATAATAGTTAAGAAGTTATAAGGTTATGGTTGAGAATCTTCAAATACATTATCTTGTAATCTTTTTATTATAGTGAGCCTCTTCTCATCTGTGTTTTTCCCTTAGAGTTTGGGGTTTTTCATGTTAAATTGCTTGTGTGTTATTATGTGACTTTGATTATTTTAATCGCTTGATGCTAGTTTATTTGGAGTTAAGATATTTTTAACAAAGGTGGTATCAGAGCAGGGTTCGATCCTGCATTATAGTAGTAACTAAGATAGTAAGAGCTTGATTTGCTCTCACAAAAGAATTGAGCATGACAAATGGTAATGTTATGAAGCTTGTTCGACTATGTGTATTGTAACACCCAAAAATTAACAAAAAAATGAAAATGAGAAGGATTAAATTGAAAATTCTTTAGGGACTAAATTGAAAAGATTTATGGAAGTTGGGCCTTCATTAAGGCGGCACAAAAGTATTAGGCCTTAGTGTAAGTCAGTGCAAACCTTAAGGGTTAAAACGTAATGTATAAAAAATACATTTAAATATAAATATGGGGGCACCCCGGACCAGTCGGTGCCCCCCGAGTTGGCCCCCTTCTTTCCCGACCTTCTTCTTCTCTTATTTTCTCTGGCTTTCTCCAGAACTTTTCAGAGCTTCATTCGTCTTGCCAGCGTATCACTAACTAGATGCCACATCTCAGCATCTTGACTTCGGCTGATGGGAGTTTGGCTAGATTCTGCTGTTTCTCTCCTCCTCTTCGGCCAAAGTATCTCCTAGCAATGGTGAATCTCCACTCGATTGCTATGGTGATCCTGATGGTACCTCCGTCTGGCCAACCTAACTCTGATTATTATAGTTTCCTTTGGCATGATCCTTTGGCCAGCAAGTTTTCCAGCGGCATGGCTTTTTCTTCTTTCCCCTATTTTTCTGTTGGTTCAGCCAGGCATGAATTTTGGGCTACCGACGGCGTTCCGACCAGTGGCGAGCTAACAAGTGGACCTTCGAGACATGGTGAGTAATTCTAGATTTTTAGTTTTATTCTATAGTACTCTGATTGAGCATTGCCAAGAAATTTGTGTATAAGCTTGATAATGTGCAGTTGATGAAATTGAAAAATCTGGCTGTTATTTTGATTCTAAGCTATTCCTGATAAATTATAAAGTCCGTAATGTTTGAATTTCTATGAGATTTTACAACCTGGCAGTGAGTTGTTAGTCCCGCCATTGTAAAATTTGTATGTGTTGAAGAGTAGTTTTGTTAAGTAATAAATTATGGACTTTGATAAATTTGATTATCGATGAGGATTTATTCCGAGGTATTATTTGTATTTAGTATATGTTTTGACAATAAGAAAAGTTAAGTGAAATACTTGGTTTTGAAATAATTTGTCTTGTTATTCTAAAAGTTATGTGATTTATTTGGATTTCTAATAATTGCGACCTGAATGAAAGTGTTTTGAACTAGATGTACCAGTGATGAAATGTTCATTTGATTAAAATTCTATTGAAAATATGAAAGTAATTGTTTGAATAATTTTCTACTAAAATTGTGAAAGTTTTAATTTGAAATTGATATGTCATCGTGATTTGTAAACATATGAATATCTATTTAACTAAGGATCCATTAGTAATTCCCTGGCAACCCACAAGTGCACTTGTGTATCTCTGTTCTGTTCTATAGGAGAAATAAGGGGAAGATATATAATCAGACAAAATGTCTAATTGGTGTGCTTAGTGGATTTGGGAATAACATGTGTTCTGGTTCCTTGTCAAATTCCTTTGGGTCCGGAATCACTGAAAAATCCCAGGAAATCCTCAGGTGCATTTGTGACCATTTGGTACATTTAGAGCGATAAGGGGGAGGGTGTAATCTAATGTATACATTTGACTGGTGATTGGTTGGACATGGAGGGTTCTGATTGGTTTTGGTTACCTATTGGAATTATCTGGATCCAACCAGTATCTATTTTTAAAGAAAAATAAATATATTTTGAAATGTTCTATTTGATATGAAAATTTTAGATTTATGAAAAATGTTATTTTCAAGAAATACCTATTTTCTATCACAAGAGAATTGTGAAAGGGTTTTTTTTAGAAAAGTTCTATTCTAATGGGAATTTCCTTTTAACAAAAATATTTAGTTTCAAAATATATGTTTTTCCAATGGATTTTAGACAATCAATTTGTAAATTAAATTTTAATTTTCGGTGGAACTACTCGCTCACTAAATTTTCAAAATTCCTTCAACAGAAATAAAAGGTATAAAAATAGTAAAAATATTTAGACAGTAATCGGTAAGATAGAATTATGGGTTGTATTAGTTTGTGTTCTGGATGCTCAGTAGAATGAATGTCTAGTATAGGCCACTGTGTGTTTGATCTATTGTTGTATATGCTTTGTTGAGCATGTAGCCCATTTTGTTTCCCTGTGAAGGGCATGAGCCTAGGTGACCAGATTATAGGGGAAATTTTGCTAATTTATTGGTAGAAAATGAAATAGTTATACATGAATGTTAGCGAAATAATTAGTTATTGAATATCATATTCTGTTAGGCTTGTAGGAGGTTTCCTACAGGTGACTTTTTACACCGGTCACGTACCCTCAGGATGGGTCGTGACATGTATGAGTTAAGGATGATGAATGATGATGTTGTGGAGGTAGCTAGTTTGATTCGCATGTAAGTTGATTATGATGAATGATGATGATATGGATATATATGTTAATGTCTGGGCAAGAGTGAGAGAGTTACAATTGATGACAGAGATGAAGATTTGGGGAAGACACCAGTACTAGGGAAGAAGGAGAATACCTATACTGTGTGTATGCTTTGAGAATAAGATTTGTGAAGACATCTTTGCTAGTTATAAAGAGTACCTGCTATGTGTGTGCTTTGAACATCTAGTTCATGAAAGTATTTGCAAGATTTTGTATTCTTGTAGATGATGGAGATGCTTATAGATGAGGAAATCATGTGTTATGAAGATCTAGTTTGTGATAGTGTTTGCAATGTTTAGTGTTCCTATAGATGATGGAAATGTTTACAAATGAAGAAATCGTGGATAGACTCTGATGAAGTTTATGTTGCTTGATTGAGGGGGAGCTACTTGATAGAATGATGGTTGCTGCAATTCTTTTTGAAGAAATTGCAATGATGGCGGACTTTCATGGTTGATGCCCCATGAATGGTCTTGTTTAACAATAGATGAAGCATGAAGATGGTGGAACTTGTGTTACAGTGGAGATTATTGAGTTTGGCCAAAATTTTAATTGTTATCAATTAATGTTAGTTTCCTATTGTGAGTTATCTTCCTATGCAAGTGAGATTTTTATGTTAGAGTAGGATTATGAGTGCTTATTAATCAATATCACTTACTTTACACATGTTGTCATAGCTTAATTATTAACATAAGCTATATAAATTGTATTTCCACATAATTATAATAAGTATTTATCATTTAAAATTAATAATACTAAAATTAAGCTCAGAGTATAATACTATCAAACAATTGAAATTGAAAAAATATGAAAGCAATGGAACTAACTCCGTGTTGACGTCGAATTTTGGTAATGGTCTAAACTCCGGCCAATGGGGCGATTCTTTGGGATATCTAACCTTTATCCAGTTCAAGCACAGTAAAAATGAAGAGAATGGCAAAGAAGAAGAGAAGGGTCGAAGGGAAAACACAGGATTTAACGTGGTTCAGCCAAATCTAGATATCAACAAACCCTACGTCCACAATAGCATGTTATTAAGGCAGTATTTTTACAATGTTACAATATTTATCTCTATTTTGGCAGAGTTTCCCATAGTCCCATCTCCTCTCCTTTACAGAGGGGCTCCTTCCTCGTATTTATAGAGAAGGAGAGGGTTATAATAATAATTACATATGCAGTAAATCTATTACATCAACATTTAATGTACAAGACAATGTATACAGATTGAATCTCCTCATTCAGCTACTGCAGGCTGTCTTCTGTAAGTGGGGCCCCATTTGTCCGTTGGGGCAAGGTAGGATCTGGTCCTCTGTCTAGTGAGCTTTCAGGTCACTGATCATGCTTCATTAGCCAAGTCGTTTATCTCTTTTTTTTTTCTTTTTTAAAATGGAGTGCCCAAGCTCGCTTCTTTGCGCACGAGCTCAGCCTGATGAGGTCACTTAATGATGCGACTTGACGACAGAGTGATTCTGGGCGTGTTTTGAGCTGGTCCTCATAGCTCTCAGGCTTCTCGTGAGCTCTTTTGGATCGAACCAATTTTCACATATAATATAAGCCCCCCAACTCTCAACTCGCTCAGTGGGATGGGAGTTGAAACTCTTCGATTCCAGGTCAGTCAAAGTCTTTCCCTAAGACTGTCGATTCATTTGTTCCAAGCCGTGTTTTTGGCAGCACGTGTCTAGCAGTTATTGCTAGGTCAACTTAGCCTTTTTCGAGGCTTATTAATGATGATAGTTGGGGGGGAATGATTCTAGACCCTTCGGTAGAGACAGCGCCGACTCTATATAAGAGAGAGATAATCCCATCTGATTCTGCACTTGAGCAAACTATGGAGTTTCCTAATAAACCTCCACCATTTTCAGCATTCTGGCCTTCCTCAGAGGCGTGTATGGTCTGCTGCATAGATAGTTTGAAAGACTTATCTTCCTTGGTAACGTGAAAGGATCTCATATGAATCCCAGACTGTATCCTTTCGGCTCCGTCGTGAGGCATTTGTTTAGCCAGCCAAGCTCCTGGGGCGTCCTGGTGTGCTTCCTTCAAGAGGAGCAGGTGGTCGAAGATGAAGGGCTGCAATGCTACTGCTGATTGTGCACTGGAAGAAGAGAGTTATGGCCCACGGGCTCTAATAAGCTAAGGCACGGCCCGTCGTGGCCGATCGTTCTTCTTAATTATAGGCTTTTCCCTTTGGTATTTTGTTTAAGCCTGTATCTAAAGTTGTCTGTTGTAGATCTGCCTCGTTGAGGTTTAATGAATAAAGTTTCTTTTATGCAATTTTTGTTTGTTGTTGTCATTCTCTTTTTCAAACGCTTTGGTTTGAACCATCTGTGTGACCTGTACGTAGTCAGAAGGTAGCATGAGTTGCAAACTAGAGCGATATCGTGCTCGGGCTGATCCTATGGCCAAATGAATAAACACATTAGTGTGAAAATTGTTAAATAATAAAATAAGTTCGCATAAGAGTTGTGAAATTAACAAGTGGGTGGTCTCGTGCTCGGGCCGACTCGTGGCCAAATGGATAAGTGCGCATGAGAGCTACAACTTAATTGAGTTTGCATAAGAGCTACGAAATTAACAAGTGAGCGATCTCATGCTCAGGCCAATCTCGTGGGCAAATAGATAAATGCGCATTAGAGCTGCGACTTAATAGAGTTCGCATGAGAGCTATGAAATTAACAAATGAGCAATTTCGTGCTCGGGCTGATCTCGTGGCTAAATAGATAAGTGCGTATGAGAGCTGCGACTTAATTGAGTTCGCATGAGAGCTATGAAATTAACAGGGTTGGGCGATCTTGTGCCCAAATAAAAGGTGATCAATCTTGTGGTTGGGGCGATTTTGTGCCCAAATAAAAGGTGACTGATTTTGTGGTTGGGGCGATCTTATGCCTAAATAAAAGGTGACCGATCTTGTGGTCGGGGTGATCTTGTACCTAAATAAAAGGTGACCGATCTTGTGGTCAGGGCGATCTCATGCCCAAATAAAAGGTGCCAAATAGGCGATTCACCTGTTAGAAGGAAACTTAACATCAGTAGTTGTATTCAAAATATTTATACAATTTACAAATGAGTACAAGAGTTTAAAAGATCATCTTGATAGTAGGAGATTGCTCTTGCTTGGCATCCCGTAGGGATGATCTATGCTGTTGCCTAGAGGGCTGCACAATATAGTCATGCAAATGACCTCTTTTGATGAGATCCTCTATGGTGTCTCTTAGTGCCCAACACTCCGAGGTGACGTGCCCAAACTCGTTGTGGTATGCATAGAACTTCCCTCGATTGAGTCTGGATTTGTTTGAAGTCCTCAAGGGTGGAGGCTTTCCAAAGTCCTCTTTGTCCCTTTCCATTGCAAAGATCTTGTCTTGAGCGTTTGACAAAATGCTATAAGTGTTGTGGCGACCTGGGAATGAGGGTCACTTGTCCTTGCTCTTTTTAGTGAGCTGGCATTTGGGGCTGTCGTTCCCGTTCCCATGGTTACCTCTCTTCTTACTTTGAGTCGAGTTGCTCGACTTGGACTTTCACTGGCTGAAGGTTTCATCCCATCTGATCTGTTTCGCTGCCTGCTCATAGAACTCGCTCAGGTTGCCAACCGGGGATTTATACAGACTTTCGAAGAGCTTTCTATCTCGACAAAGTCCTGCTGAGATAGCAGTCAAGATAGCCTCGTCCGAAGGCTTTTCGACATTGTAGATCTCACCCTTGAAATGAGCTATGTAGTCTTTTAGCATCTCATGCTTGCCTTGGAAGATTGTAGCGAGATGGCATGGAGGCGTGAGCTGCTTCTTCAACACTCGGTACTGGTCTAGGAATTTCTCCTGACATTCCTCCCAACTGCTAATGTTGTGAGCTGAAAGGCTCTTGAACCAAATTCGAGGGTTTTCACCTAAGGTAGCGGGAAAAACACAACACCTGACTAAGGGGTTGCAGGTTTGGAGGTCCATCTGGACGTTGAACAGGTCGAGGTGACTGTGTGGGTCACTATCTCCGTCATACAGTGGGATGACTGGAACTTTGAGTTTACACAGGAGGGGTTCCTCCATGATTTCCCTAGAAAAGGGAGTTCGCTCCCCAAAGCAACTTTGGTTATTCCCAACCTGAGGTCACTCCTTCAAATGCTTTACCCTTTGAAGGAGATCCTCCACTAAAATGTCCAAGCCCCCCAATCCTTGGCTGAAGATCTGGTGGCCTGGTTCACCTGTTCGGCCATGTAAATGGCGATCTAGAGTCTGTTCTTGATTAATACCACTGGAATGCTCAACTCCAGGTACGGCAGTCTTAGCCTACACTCGCACATTTTGGGCTTGTGTCTGCACTAACATCGTGACTGTTTTGGCCAACTCTCCCATTATGTGCTCAAGTTTCTCCTGACGATGGAACCAGACTTGTGCTTCATCTACGTCGTTAGCAGCAGGAATCAGTTGCACTGGGCTGGCCCGAGGGATGCCAGTGGTTGCATCGATGACGAGGGCAATGGACGAATCCGTCATCGAGACATGACCATCTGGGGCATGGCGTTGTGCATTTGAGGCTCTGACGACTCTTCCCTTGGCCATTACAGCGGGAAACGAACCAGAATAGGTGAGATCCCCACAGACGGCACCAAAATGTTGATGTAAGAATTTGGTAATGGTCCAAACTCCGGCCAACGGGGGGATTCTTCGGGATCTCTGACCTTTATCCGATTTAAGCATAGTAAAAATGACGAGAATGGCAAAGAAGAAGGGAAGGGCCGAAGGGAAAACACAGGATTTAACATGGTTCAACCAAATTCGGATATCATCGGACCCTACGTCCATGGTAGCGTGTTATTGAGATAGTATTTTTACAATGTTACAATATTTGATCTCTATTTTGGCAGAGTTTCGGCATAGTCCCATCTCCTCTCCTTTGCAGAGGGGCTCCTTCCTCGTATTTATAGAGGAGGGGAGGGTTACAATAGTAATTACATATGTAGTAAATCTATTACATCAATATTTAATATACAAGACAATATATACAGACTGAATCTCCTCTTTCAGCTACTACAGGATGTCTTTTACAGGCGGGGCCCCATTTGTCCGTTGGGGCGAGGCGGGATCTGATCCTCTGTCTAGCAAGCTTTCAGGCCACTAATCATGCTTCATTAGCCAGGTCGTTTATCTCTCTCTTTTTTTTTCTTTTTTGGAATGGAGTGCCCAAGCTTGCTTCTTCACTCACGAGCTCAGCTTGAAGAGGTCGCTTCACGATGCGACCTGACGACAAGTGATTCTGGACGTGCTTCGAGCTGATCCTCTCGTCGCTATCGGGCTTCTTGCAAGTTCTTTTGGACCGAAATAATTTTCACATATAACACTCCATTTTATGTTTATGATTTGCAAAACACATAGGAGGAGAAATTTTGAACATGTGTCTCCTGTTTAAACATGATTGATTGCGGCATGTTGCAATTGCCAAGACTACGATCAAATTTTGTTCATGAAAATTTATTTTTAAATTCAAATATATAACATTAATCTAATATAAATACAAATTCTAGATGTTGATTTATTTATGAGTAATTCTATGGAAAGTTCATACTTTCCTAAGATTGAGTGTTTTCACCATTAAATTAATTTTTTTTCTTTTTACATTGAGATTTACATTTTTTATTTGATTCATTTGCTTTGAAATTAAAAAAAAAAAAATACCATCCAACAGTAAAAATGCTTAACCTCGTATGAGCTTGAGCTACCTATAGAATTACCTTTTATTTATCTATAAAACATTAATACCATCACATATATAAAGATGTAATGATAGTTTATTGAGATACACTTACTTTAATAATATTTAAAATTATTGTAAAATTACAAAATATTTTTTACATAAAATGGATTTGTTTTATTTTATTACAACATAAATTTATACAATGTATGAGATTTTTCTATTGCCTATAAAGTTGTTAAAAATCTTCAACTCACAGGATTGGTATGTGTAGGGTGCCGATGATTTCTCTCTTTTGTTCTTTTTTTTTTTTGGGCTGGTGTACAAAGGCAGCCAAGAACAAATTGAGCCATTGCACCTGAAGATGTGATGGACACTAGATGGTTATCCACCCCAACAGGTGTAAGCATATGCTTATCTCAATTATTGTAGAAGAATGGTTGAGGTTTCCCTTGCTTCTTGATATGATAATAGTTACTGAATATGACCTCATTTTTATTTGTTACAGGGAGAGAATCCCGGTTGAGGTGGTAATGTGAACCCAAACTCAAATGATGTGTTTAGCTGGCTTCATTAGTTATTGGTATACTTGTAGTACCATTCAGTGTTTATGTATGGACAGTGACATGTGTGCCATGGATAATGTAATGTATGTTGATTGGTGTATTGATAATGGATGTAAATGGTTACTTTGTCTTGCTTCTTGACTGTTGTTTTGTGTCGAGCTGTACTCGGAAAACATAAGGTTGCTAACTTTTGTGGATGCCCGTGCCAACTAAATAAACAGTGTCCATATTGGCCACATAGGCAAAGTACTTGTCAATAGTGGGGTATTGGCATGTGTGGCTACAATTGAACAGTTGACTAGAAAAGATTCTCTTGTTTTGAGTGGTAAATAATAATTTACTCTTGTGACTAGTTGTAATACCATGGACTTATATGAGCAAAATGAGCCATCACATAAGCGCCATTGCATAGAACTTCCAAAAACCCATTTTCTCCCTTTCACTTTATCTTAGCCGGTTGTTTATCTATCCTCCCTAAAATAGACCTTCATGAGTTAGCCTAAAATACGAATTTCGATATGTGGATATTGAAGGTGTGCTTCCAACATTAGTTGGCCCAAATTTGTACCAAGTTGGAAATTCCTGAGTTAGAATATGAATCGCAGAGGATGGAAGGCAGCGATGAAGGAAGGTTCTTGGCACAGGTACAAGAGAAGATAATGCACATAAGTTAGTAGATTTTTTTATGACAGCTCAAAGCATGTATATATTAGATTTTAACTATAAAAAAGTGCAACAAATGCAATAAGAAATCAATTGACTAGAGAAGTTGAGAATTTTAATTTAAATATGTCAATTGGTAATCTATGCAGAGAAAATATTGGACTAAAAAATTATCTTTGTAACTCATGTCAAGATGCAAGAGTCAATATTCCAAGAGGTAGATGTCATATTTGTGAATGTAGAGTATCTATAACGATGATTGTAAGAAAAGACGTTACGTACAAGTTAATAGATCTTTTGATGACTACTTGAGACATATATATATTAGACTTTAACTATGAAAAAATACAACAAATATAAGAAGAAATTAGTCAACTAGAAGTTGAGAATTTTGATATGAATATGACAATTGGAGATCTACTAGAGAATATTGAATTGAAAAATTACTTGACCTCAATAATTCCCCCTAACGATAAGTAGCATTGGTTACGTTTGTGTTATATGCTAATGAGCAATTACAGTATGTGTGTCTTTCGTTTATATGTTTCTATGCTAATTGATAATATTAGTGTATGCCAAATCTTTATGTCTTGTTATGGAATGTAGAACTTTATTATACTGTTATTTATTTGATTAGTGATAGTGTGTCATCTTGTGTTGTTTATGTAACAGCCAAGTAATATGAACATACCATATTCCCCCCAAATTTTCCCACACTAGGAAACATACAACATCAATAAGTAAATGAACTCGAATATGTGAGGACATATACCAAGTTTTAAACTACCTAAACCAACAACAGGCATAGATGAAGAAAGAGCATGAAATCAATGGATTAGATTCGTACAAATGGAAAAGAGCATCAACTGCATAAACCATAACATGAACACAAGTAGTGACGGTTGTCATATTTATTCAAAGAACATAACACAGGTAACCAGAGAGGCAATGCTTACAACCTCAAACCCTGCACATATACATATAACTACATGGGCATTGTTTTTAACATAAAATAACCTACAAAAGTCATCAAAACCTAGCACACACTAACCACTTAAATAGAACAAGATTTAGATGTGCTATAGTAACCACTTCAACCACTTCAGTTGTGGAATATTTCAACTTTAAGATATTTTCCCTTCACTAGTTTGAAGACAAAAGCATCCTTGTTAACTAATGCATTGTCTGTGGAGAACTTGTGCCAACCATGGGAAAAGCTATATCTAGAATCATTCTTCCTTTTGATGCACTCAACATCCCAATTCTTGCCTTGCTTAGTCGACAAAACCCAATTTTGTCTCTCCCCAGTCATGTGCATCGATGAGAAAGAAACAAGGATGTACTGCACGTAGATAATGAAACCATGAATCAATGAACAATACAATTTTCAAGTCTTGACAAAAAAAAAATTAACACCATTAATACTGGAATGTGGTTAGAGGTTGGTGTGTAAAACCTCATGTGCCTCACAAAGGATTGTTCACTTCTAGGAGCATAGTCTGTTCCGTATAATGGTCCTCAGTTCTCCTACAAGTAGACAAGGTCATCAGTAAAGATAAAACGGACAAAAATCAAGGGAGGCCACAATCATTTATCTTATCTTTTCATTGTCCTGTTCACAATCGACGGTTGTACTGAAGATTCGCCTCATTCGTTATTGTTTCCCCATCAGGGGGCAGATGGATCATATTGGTGTTCTCCATCCTCCAGTGTTAGACTTGTGAATGTGAAGGTAGCCGACGGGTTTGTAGTCAAAGATAATGATAGATCTAGGTTACACGTTGTATTTAGACAAAATTTGCTGCCATCCACCCCCGTAATGTGCTTGGTTGCCCGAAATGTACATGTCTACTTCCTATTGTTTGTCATCGTAGTCTGTGAGCAGGCATAAATCCTCCTTCAGGATTTCAGTCCACCTCTTCACCCATGTAGTTGGCATATATCTAGGTGGCTGTCAAAAAATTGTGAAGGTAAAAACAGTTTAATTGTGTGCCGCAAATGATAAGAACATAGAATTCTAACAACAAAGGTGACCAATTGAAGCAATCACTATCATTATAAGGCCACATACTGTGCAGGGGACAAGATTGGCTTGAAAAAACTATGTGGTGGACCACCTATTTATAGAAGCCAATGGGGATTTCAGTCAATTGGAAGTATATGGTAATGGTGGGCCATTATCAATAAAACATGCAACCCTCATCCAAAAAGAAATAAAAAAAACCATTATATTGTATGATGAAAAATCAAGAGTGGACCATCATCTCATAACTTGCTAAAAACCTAGTATAGTTGTGTAAGAAATCTCCAATATTTATTGTCCAATGATTATGCCCTATATTCATTTCTACCTTATAAATCATGCAAGAAATGTAAAAAAGAACCAAAATTGTGCAAAAGAGAGTTAACTTAATTGGGCAAACCACCATGTGCATATATTGCTGAAGGAGAATGACAAACCTTTGCAATATGAAGAATGGAAGTCGTGTGCCCTTGTTGAAGATGATAGGACAATAGGTTTAGGACCACCATGGACGACTACAACTTTAAATCGTGAGACCTCGGCCTAGGGCAATAGGATGGTCACCAAGATATTGGACCATCCTATCGGCCCATTCCCCTCCCAAGTGTAAATGTAGAGATAACTGGTCTACTGATTTACTAACTAGAGGGTCAACTACAATAAAATTACATTAAAACAATGTGCAAAAAGAAATAAAAAGGAAGGCATTTTAATGAAACAATAGTTAAATTATGGTAAAATAATAACTGAGAGCATTAAAAATAAAGAACAATAATAAAGAGTGCAAATTAATTGGGCTACACAAAAAAAAGCAACTTTAATGGGTTAAGATATAGAGTGTTAGGCAAATTAAATTAAAACAGATCTAAGTGCAACAAAATCATGACAATCATGACAAAGAATGCAATGCAAATGGTAGTAAACAACAAATGAAAGCAATAAAAATTTAATTGTTGCAAAAGTAGAAATGAAAACCAACTTAATGAAGCACGAAGTAAGTGGGTTAAGAGTTTTAGTCAATTGCCCCAAAATGTAGAACCAGTGGAGTAAAAATTAGCCCACAATATATCAAGGAAAGGAATCAAGTTAAAAGGCTTAGTCACTTGGCAGCAAATGGTTTGTGCCTTATATTACATGTCCCTTACATTAGACAAACCCACAAAACAACCAATTAGTGCAGTAAGGCTTGGGCTGAAACACAACCATGTCACAGCTATAAGCCTCTCAGCATAGGTCAGCTTGTTTGCCACCAAGGTCAACATCTACAACAAGAGCGTAACAGCTAACTACAATTACAAGTTCGTTTAAATGAAATAAATGGACATAATAATATTGGCAAGGCTACTTACATCACCACAAACACAATTGCTTGAGGCAAGGGAAGCCAACAAACCCTTGGTTCCATGGGTATAGTCACAATCAACAAGCAATTCACTGATAGACAAGGAAAACAACAACCATTGGTCAGATTCATTATCTAAAACAAATGGTTCTATCTATATTGCGTTTAACATTATGTTGTCTTCCTTTTTGCAATACCTATTAATGCAGCACGTAATAGGCACCTCAGTTGTATCTAGTCCCATCTTTTTGGTTGGATTGAATATGAAGTTGAAGCTTTTAAGTAAGCACAGCATCAGAACACTCGTCTTTCCTTGAAGACGTTGACTTTGGTTTCATCAACTCACTATTTTTCCGACTTGTACCATTAGAGGCCATAGGTTTAACTTTGTAATGGATGCTATCAAGCTTATTGTTAGATTGGAATAACATCTTCCCAACCACAGACCTAACCTTGGCTCCTCTTGTTTTCCTTTCCGTCAAATGGTACTTTTGAATACTTTGTAACAATAAATGTGATCATCAGACAATAAAACAATTTGTAAGCTCAAGTCAACTCATAAGATGGAAAACATTCCGAGGGTTTTCTCATAGCAACTACAGAGTGGGCTTCATCACTCTTAGTGGCCGCCTCCATTGATGCTTCCTTGTAAACCAAACTCTTAAGAATCAAAGCCCAATCCAACTTCTCCATAAAATAAACACTAGGTAGTGTCCTCTGATATGGTTTCTCGCCAACGGATCATATGGCCATTCTTAGTCCTTTTCCACCATGGGGGGTTCACGGGGAAAGTTGGTTCTTAACAGAAGCCATGGATGACTAAGCAAGATCTTGTGAAGCTAGTTGAATGGGTGTGCTAACCTTCTTTAAGTTTCCGACAGCTTTCAACATTGTCCTTGAACTCTTGCATGAAAGTAACCCTTGTCAAAAGTTTCTACATGCACATGAAAGATTGAAGTAAATGGTGGGTAACATAATGTCACTAAATAATAACATCTAGCAAAAGCATTCAAGAGAAGCAAAGCAAGCATTTAAGAAGCAAAAGATGGGCTGTTTGATACAACATACGTAAGCCTTTAAGAAGGAAGTCATTTCGTTGCAATAAATGTCTTCCATACTAAACAACAATCACATATAAGCATCAAAGAGGGAACCAATTTCAACCGAGTAAATGCATAAGCAAAGTACAGTCCTAACCACTAGTTCCATTGTGGCCATCGATATTCTCTTCTTTTTGGAGATTTGCCTACCATCAACTGTCATTCACGTCTATCTCAAACCTTTACAACTATAAAAACCAAGTAGCCAACTTCTTTGCCTTCGTACAAATAAGAACGCATATATCAAACTTAAACCCTTGCACTTAAAAGCCACTTCGAAGAGTAGGTGAGACATGTAGGAAATGTATTGGCCTTTAACATGTCAAAGTTTACCATAGGTGCAACTATAAGTGATAAACACTAACATACATAAATTAAAACGGAAGCAAAAGGAATCGAATTACCTCCAGCCATTGCTTTTGGAGTTGCTGTGTTTCTGGTTTTAGAATCTGCCCGGGAGCTTCCAATGCTTGCACTCTGATCACAGACGATGGAGTTCTTCTGTATGCATTTCGTTATGCAGCATTGGGGACCCGGAGTTCTCTTCTCTTTATAAAACTCAATCTATCATTGAGTTTAGCAAAGTTGGCAAACGTATATTGGCCAGCAAAAAGAAGATAAGGTTGGCCGAAAGTTTGGGCCGAAAGTTTCGGCTGTATAACTTTCATATTCTAAAGTTGCGGCTGTTGCGGCTATTTCAGCTGGAGTTTGCGGCTGCAATATGCAACTGACTTATCTTACATGCAACCGGCTTATCTTACATTCTCCTACTTGGCCAATATATATCTGAATTTACCAAAGTAAGAAAACAAATACAGGAATCATAGCGATAGTTCCTCTTATAATGAGTATTATCTTCCATGTATCACATGTATTTGCATCTTATCTGAATGAATAAACCTT
>JANHAO010007194.1:0-20619 GCA_026873985.1 Saraca asoca
AATCCCATTTGAGTCTCTTATTCAACCATGCGTATGGATTTCACCAGTCAAACTAATTCGTTGAGTGGCCATCGGATATCAACTCTGAAGAGTGGTAATGAATCCTATTTTGATTAGGCAATGCCTAACTACACTTGCAGAAATGCCCAATCCAAGCCTTTATAGTTCCTCGTGGATAAAGTTACGTTTGACTTGGTCAAAGCATAACCTTTCATATAAAAGATATCCCACAATCTCAAGTCAAAGGATCAGTCATACGACCATCACTTGGAGATTAACTGATGACGTAGCTCTATACAGTATCTCCAAATGGGTCAAAGAAGATCACGATTGTCAGTTACGTTTCTCCAAACTAACTGAGTCGTGTCCACATGTGTATTCCAATGCAACTCACTTGCATCTCAGCCTATGAGGACGACTGCCATCAAATAAGGAATACCACATCGTCTAGTCTCAACAGATTGTAATAGTGCCCAATTATCAGATCTCGACTAGTGTCATTTTGGTGCAGAAGTTTATATCATTAACAATCACCTTCATAATCCTATAACCCCTATAAGATTGATTGAATGAACTAACTTCTCACCATGGACTTCATCTTATTTATGATTCATGAATCATAAATATGATCATAATATGCAATCTAAGATGAATAATCAACCTTTATTATCCAAATCCACAGATTGCTTAGTTATATATGCAATAGAGCCTAATTAAATTGACTCTATGGCACCTATATACGACTAACAGTTTTGGTGTGGGCAAGGAATCTATAAAGGGTTATAAATAAATTTGTTGATGAATGAACCCAACAAAGACTTCAGAGATAATGATAGGAAGGGCTAGAAACACAAATACCACCACCCCTCCATCTCATGTAGGGCCAATCCCTCTAAAGTTTAGAAATTATCTTTAAGAGTTTCAAAAGCTCAAGCCTCCTCGTTATTCGGGCATTGGGCCTTCGGTGGATTTTCTTCTATTTTTGGATTGATTGAGCAGTTGTGTAGGTCCTTGAGTGCCTAGAGAATATTGCTATGAGGTTGGTTGGATTCTAGCTAGATGGATCTTCTCACTACAAAAATAATGGCCTTTAGTGGCGGTTTGTATAAACCATTGCTAAAGACATGGCCAAGTGACATGCATTCAATTATTTTGAAAGGCAAATGTTAAAGGCGATTTTTTAGCAGTGGTTTTGTTGAAACCGCCACTAATCACTGGTCTTATTTGTCCTTAGTAGCAGTTTGTTTACGGTAGTTACTATAAACCACCACTAAAAGCATGGTTAAGCCAAGTGATTTGGGTTTAATTCCTTTAGAAAGCAAATTTTAGAGACGATTTTTAACAAAACCGTCGCTAATTACAATTTTTAGCACGGTTTTGTTTGAACCGTCGCTAAGGACACACTACATATTGAAATGCTGTCATCTGTTTTCTGTTCGCAAGAACCCTAACTTCTTTAGCTCACTCTCAAATTCTTCCTTTCTCTCATTTGGCCGGCCCTCTCATACCCTCTTCTTCCGTTTTCTCATTTAGCTGTCCCAAGACCCTCTTTGCAGCTAATCTCATCTTAAAGTTAGCAACTTCAGCATTTTTCGAAGGTAAGTTGTTGCTGATCATGAATTTTTCAGCTTTATGTAGTATTACTTATTTGAGTCGAATGAATCTTCGGCAAGTTGTGAGCCTTGTAGTTATTGTTAGTAATGACTTCAAAGTCTTATACGTTAACTGCTAATACCAAAAGATTTCAAATTTGCTGCATTATTTTGGATGATTGATATTTTGGCAGGTTGTAAAACGACGGTAGATTTTACTTACTTCTGGATTCATTTAACGAGGAAGAAAGGATTAGAGTTTTTTAAAGAGCAACCAGCATCATCAGAAACCGCTACGAAGTGCAGTCCGCAAGAGCAACCGGGTCAGATGCTGTATAACAATTGTAATCCATGTGAACATCTACTTGGCTGCTTATTTTGTTCTATGTTGAGCATACTATTTTGGTTGATGTTAGAAGCCAATGTTTCCTTAAATCTGTACAATCACACGTCTGTTTCCTTAGACTCCCCATATTTCATTAATAAATGCTTTTCCTCCGTAGCTGCACTTGATACATGGTCAAAGATTTTACTTTTTTCTGCTATTGTGCCTCAGGAAGGAATTTTTTTTATTACATCAGATATGAAAAATTCAAGTCCAACTTATATTTTCCACCATGCTATATATTTTAATTTCTTCATAAATTGATACTATTTTGTTTTTTTTTTTTTAGTACTAGCTTGTAATTGGAGAAGAAAATAGAGGAAGCGTTATGTATGCTCTGCTTTTGTGTTATAAATTCAAATAAATGGGTGAGGAGAAGAGAGTTAAATGATTCTTGGTTTCGCAGATCATCCTTTCTCTTGTATGTGTGAGAGAAACTAAGGAAGGCCAATTCCAATTATTTTTCCTTTATTTTAATATAATAAGCAAAATATATGAGTTGGCTGCTTAATATTGTTTTTAGAGAACTGAAGAGATAGTGGAGTGGACCTTCTCTGTTAGCTTTAGAACTCTTATTCACTCCGTAACTACATAGCTGCTCCTTTGCAATGCTGGAAAATTCTTATGTGGTTTTGATTGACGTGCACTTAAAGATATAAAAATGTGTTGGATATGTTTATAATTGTAATTACTAGAGGGCTAAACAAACCAATGTATGCACAGGAAGAAGATTAATACTAATGCCTTTCATTGAATTCCTTACTTTCTGGAATCAGAAATGAGTAACTCAAATTAATTTGCATTGGTAATTAAAGATGTTAGATCAAAATAGGATATGCATTTAACTCACTACGTGTAATGAGTTGCTTTTGAGTCCATGACTTTGTATTTCTTCTCAGAGAGATTTTCCTCATGGTGCAGTGCTATGGAAATCTTACTTACCATGATAGTTGAAACCTTTCGAAAGCAGGAATTTGATTATTTTGAATTTTAGTAGACTTAAATAGGCTCTTTAAGGAAATATGATTGGAAATTTAGGTTGTGGAGAGTGTATGGCGCTAAGGCCGTTGGACTTAAATAGCCAATTCTTGTTTTGGGAAAAGGACTTGGAAATTATCAATTAGGATAGCATTCGTTGATTCATTGATGTAAGTGCCACACAGACTGCATCTTGTGTTATAGTGTTTACTCTCTAGAAATTCAAGTCACATTAGACTACTTTCCTGTCATTTATGTTGGACGAAAACAAGACTACAATAGATTATATGAGCTATTTATTCTGTTTAAATTTTTTTATCATCAAGATGTACCCAATTTTTCACTAATGGGCACAATGATAGTGATCAAAATATTCTATTATCACCAAGTCAAAGATGTATTCTGGTTGAAAATATTGTAAACTTGTAATTCACTGCTCAAATCCAGTCCATCTTGTAATTCACTACTCTCTTGTACCTTCCCTTTGTTTTCACGCACACACAATGAATCTGCGTACAAGCTGCTCAAACTCCTGCTCCAGTGATCTTCTCGAAATACATTCCTATTTCGCTGCTTTTGCACATGCTTTTTCCTTAGACTCCCCATGTTTCATTAATACATGCTTTTTCCTCCGTAGCTGCACTTGATACATGGTCAAAGATTTTACATTTTTCTGCTATTGTGCCTCAGGAAGGAATTTTTTTTTTTATTACATCAGATATGAAAAATTCAAGTCCAACTTATATTTGCCACCATGCTATATATTTTAATTTCTTTATAAATTGATACTTTTTTGTTGTTTTTTCTTTTGCACTTGATACATGTTTATAATTTTTCTCAATTATAAAGAAAAGATACGTAATAAATCCACAATGAGTTTGATTCACCAATCACTGTATACACAATTATTTTCAAGTCCAACTTATATTTGCCACCATGCTATATAAACGAAAAGTTCCTTTATCTAAATGCTTATATTTGCCAAATGCATTTCTTATATTATTTAGTTAATCATTTTAATGAAAATATATTTTGAATTTGGCGTTAAGTATTTAGGATGTCAAAAATTAACACTATAATTAATTTTTTTTAACTATGTATTTTGAATTTTTAATCTCTTTTCTAACCTTTTTTTTTTTCCGAACTTTTGCTTTGATTTGCAATGACACAACATAGGTTATTGCTTGGTTTGTAGGCTTGAGAGTTGAGAAACTAAATTTTGCCAATTGAAATTACATAGGTTTGACATATCTCCTTTATTATTTTCATGACTTTTTGCCCTTTCCTTTTTAATCTCCTTGAAAGAAGGTTATTTGTGTTTACTATATTATGAGGTTGCTTGTTCATGAGCCCAAAACAAAAAATATTTAAACCTTTTATAATTTTTATTCTTGGATAGGTAGTGTACTAGCCATAGTAATGGATAAATCTTCGATTATTCTACCTAGGAAAACAATTGAATGTGCGAAGGTTTAGAAGCTTTTTTGAATTTTGCACTTGTAAATCGATCCGTTGAAGAGAAAATAAAATGTTCATGTCTATATTGTATATTTAGGCAATGATTGACTAGAAATCAATTATATGAATACTTGATACTGAAATAATTCCCAGTTCGATACATAAAGTGGATTTGGTATGGGGAATCAAGTGTTATAGACACTTCAACTAGTGAGCATCATTGCAATGAACCATCCACATCAAAATCCCATGAGAATTCAATTCAAGAATGATAAATGATGCGTTTGGGATCTCTAGACACAACTTGTATGAACCTGAAGCACCACCAGAACCAATTGCTGAAGATGAAGAGTTCAATCTAAATGCGAGTCAAGGTGAACAAGCCAAGGAATTTCATGAGTTAGTTAGAGATTGAAATCAAGAATTGTATGAAGGGTGTTTCAAGTACTCAAAACTCTCTTTTATAGTTAAGCTCTATCACATCAAATACTTTTGTGGGATTACCAATAAAGTAATATCCATGATATTAGAGTTGTTGCATGATGCATTTGCTCATGCAAAGATCCTTAATCTTTCTATAAGGCCTAAAAAATCATTAACAAGCTCAGACTCAACTACACAAATATACCTGCATGTCTAAATGATTGCATGCTTTATTGGAGAGAGGATGCAAATAAACAAGAGTGCAAGAGATGTCATACCTCAAAGTTGAGAGAGCCATAAAAAACACTGTCTATAATTTCTCAAATTTAATATCTATAAGTACTATGTTACAATATACAATCTTTGTAGATCATGAATATCGATAACCACGAGGAGGTGTTTGATGATTTAAAGTTTCTAGCTTGAGGACTTCTTTAGCAAGCCAAGAGGTTTAATGCTTACAACATTAATGGCTTCAAGTTTCACACAGTTAAGTGGGAAGAAGGGTTGAAAACTCAAAATAGTAGAATTTTTACAATTGCTGAGTTAGGGTACTATAGGAAACTAGTTAACATTATTAAGTTAAACTACCATGGTCAGTTCACTGTTGTCTTATTCAAATGTAAATAGGTCAATACCAATGGGGGTATAAGAAAAGATCCGTTCCAATTTATTTCTATTAACTTTTCTTGTCTAATCCATACTAGTGAGCATGAAGAGCATAATCCATACATATTAGCTTTACAAGCATAGATGGTATATTACATGAATGATGAAGTAGATCAAGATTGGAGTGTTATTGTCCACTTAAAACCCAGGGATTTGTATGATATAGGCAAGGAAGTGGAAGAAATAATTTGTGAGACTGAGCCACTTATAGATTTGGGAAAAATATGGACAATAAAGAACAAAATAGCTAGAATTATAGATGCATAATGATAGGCACTACATTTGTTTATTCTATTTATTTGTTTCAATATTAAATATTGATAATTAGTTATATGTAATTTTAATTTTACTACTTCTCGGAATTATATGTCTACTTGTCTTTTTGAAGTAACTAACCTTTATCATTAAATTTTTTGCAGCTATGTCATAGAGAAAGAGGAGTAGAAACCTAAGCAAATCATGCCCTACATCGCATGATCCACCACAATCTCCATCACACACTTATTCTGATCTTCCATAGCTTCACATTACTAAGCTTCTTCCACTAACCCAACCTGGGGCATCAATGAATTCTTTACCATCCCACCATGTGGCATCAAATCTTTCACCATCTCAGCAAAAGGTAGTTGATGATGAAGGAGCCCAACAATGATTGGCAAATCATCCACCACCTAAAGGCCATTGGAAAGTCACGGTTATAGGTAAGTGCGTCATTGATGGATGGTATTTATCGTATCTAATTATATTAATTAAACATTTATTTGCAAAATAGATCCTAATAGATGTTGAAAGATAGTGGACATGAAGATAGTTTATGTGTGGGAATTACAAAACTAGAAGATAGTCATTCCCTTTGATAATTATAGTGTGCCAACGAAAGATGCTATCGGCATGTATGGGAAGATTCTGGGACAGTTAGCTTCTGACCCTATTAACCTCTCAATCACTGATGTTGATTGGAGGAATGTACCCAAGGTTTAGAAGGATGAAATATTTGATAAAGAAATCAAGGTAGTAAAAAAATTATGCATTTTATTTGTATTTGACATCATACTCATTATATAAACTAACAAAAGTTGTTTTGTTTATTCTTTGAAGTTGAGGTTTTACTTTGGTGTTCTAGATCCTATTACAAGGAGTTGGACACTCAAGAACCTAGGTCGAAAGTGGAGGGACTTCAAGGGTGGGATATGGCATGAGTTCAATGATTCCTCTTTGACTTTGGAGGAAATGTATGAAAATGTCCTAGATAGGAATCCTCGGGATCAATGGAAGACATTTGTTGACAAGAATAATAAGAAAAGGTATAAGGTAATGTCTAATGTAAGTACACTATTTAATCAAAACATATATGCAAATGTCAATAATAATGATTCCTTCTTATTGTAGTCTATATGTAGGAAAAATGCATTGAATTGCTAGAAGCAACTTTTTTCACACACAGCGGGCTCCAAAAGTTTTGTAAGAAAAATGGCTAAATAAGTTTTCTTCCATACATTCTTATTTAAGTACTGATACATTATCTGAGTTGAGATACGCTATCTAAATTGATACATATTATTATGTAGGCTGAAGAGTTAGGTCATCCAGTGGGAAGAACAGATCTATGGTTTCATTTTAATAAGAAATCGGACGACACTTATGTTAATGAAGTAGCCACAGACAAAGGGGTTAGTCTTTGCTTCATGTTTTATGGTATTGGATTACACATTCACAAATATGTTAATGAAATTAATATATGCTCTTGCAGGAGCAAATTGAGGAGATCTTGTCCCAAGACCCTTTATTGTAATCTCAAGTCATGTCAAAGGATGATGTTATGGCAAAGGTTTTGAACAGGTTCAAGGTTTAGGCTTTGGACCATCCCTCTCAAATGTATTTTGAAAAGCTTCTTGGCAATTTAGTGGCATAACATTCGATAGCCCTAGTTCTAGTAAGTAGATGCAGGTAAGATTCCAAAGTTTGGAGGCAAAGTTACTCTAAACATGAAAGGTGCTTGGCTATGAAGGAGGCGTTGGCATCAATTTTTCAAAAAATATTTGAGACAGTGCTTGAAGAAATTAACAATTTGATAGCCCACACTCCACCGACAAATTTCTATTCTTCTTTCTATTTATTGATGATGTATTAGATTTTCAACATTAATTTTTTGCCTTGCCAGCTAAATGATTTTGTATTTGTGAAAATTTCTATATAAAACGTACAAGTTGCAGTGGCGGGAAAGGGATTTGTGTATTGTCTGCATATGCACGGCATATGGAAGATGATTTTCATTGAGGGTAGGTAAAGTTGTTTTATTGGCGGCTTTGTTGAGTGTATATGTGATTAATTTATTTAGTTATGTTGCCACATAAATTATAAGTGCATGCTAGCATTTGAATCCTTAAATGAATCATGTGCTAGATTAATGGAAGAACCATATACAAAATGTGTATGAGGTGTAAAATATGTGTCAGCTGCGAAGACAACACTACTCAGTTACATAATAAAAATGAAACCTAGCTAGCCTAAACTTAAGTTACAAGTGACACGTATCATACATCTTGATCTCTAGAAGGTTTTCCTAGTTAAGACACATGGCCAAAATTCCAAGATTGCTTCCTTGTAAAATTAAGTCATCACCACACCCCATCCAACATGTTATGTTTTGTATGTCTACCAATCATTAAACACGTTATGCACGTGCCTGAGGGGAATATCTAATATTGGTATACAGTGTGATTCCATTAAAAATAAAATAAAATTGGGAAATGGTTTTATGAAAATATTAAGATTAGGGCATGGGTGAAATTGGGTGGCAGCATTTCGGCTTTACAAATTTTAAAGATAATGTTGATGATGTGAGAGTTGGGGTTTATTAACTGTTGAACTTAATTTGTCTGATAATGATGGAACATAATCCAAAACCATTAAAATTAATGATCTGATATCTCTAATATCAAGATTACATAAGCCAATTGATCCAAAAATTAAAGTCATCCCCCTTAGTGCTCTACACTTGGCTATCTTCTACACATTGCCTCCCACTAATGTAATTATAGTTGTAATTATAATTGTAGTTTTATAAAAGAATTGTCAGCAAACCCAATGATGAATGCATGAGGATGTTTGTATGCATGGATTATGAAGCCATTTGTACCAAAGTTTTGCAATGTGATTTTGGTTTTTCTTCTTCTTGATGTTGATTATTGTTGACATGTGTTTGAATTGATAATGCAACTAAAGTGTACGTGCCAACTGCATAAACAGAATAATGTTGCAACTTATGATGGTATTTGTGATGGTTAATTTATTTGTGAAAATGGATGAGTTATAGAATAATTTTTTTCATGATATATGAATGATTTTTAATGTGAGTATAATAACTTGATCTAATTTTATTTTACAGTCATAAGATGCAGGAAGTAGATATATTGTAGATGCAAAGCCCTCTTCATTCATTAGTCATGACGTGTCACCTTGATTTCTACCTTCTTATTGTTAAACTATGTATAGACTTGTTGAATTCTAATGTTTGACAAGCACACATTTAAATATTTATTATCAATATGAAATTTGTATTTTGTTTTTGATAATTTAAAATATATGCGCTTATTGTAAATTATTTTTGTAGCAGGTTAATAGATACAGGAAAAATTAGGACAGAGAAAAAAATTCTGAAAGGCTACATTTAGCAGTGATTTTTTGAAAATATTTCTAGAAAATCACTGCTAAATATAGCAAAAATCGGTGCAAAAAAATTTTTGTAAGAAAATTTTCTGGAAAATTGTCACTATATGCAGCATAAATTGCTACAAAAATGATTTTTTTAAACAAAATTTCAAAAAATCACTGTTAAATCCAGTGACAACCGCCATCAAAAATAATTTTTTTAAAAAAAATTTATGTAAAACCGTTGTTAAATGCAGAGTTAACCGTTGTCAAAAGCACAAAAATTTTAGAAAATTTTTTGAAAAATCGCCACTAAATACAGATATAATCATCACCAAAAACAAATTTTTTCAAATTTTTTTTCGAAAAACCTATGCTAAATGCAATAGCAACCATCGCCAACAGCAAATTTTTTTTTTAAAAAAAAATATCTAAAAAATCATCGCTAAATTTAGAAAAAATCATCGATGTGTTTACTGTTTTGGTGATTTTCAAAATTGCCACTAATTGCAGAAAAAACTGCCGCTATGTTCATCATTTTCAATGGTTACAAAAACTGTCGTTAAATGTAGAAAAAGCCACCATTAATACTTCCTGACCTATGTATCTACGGTGGTTCTAAAAACCACTACAAAGAGTATTAGCAGCAGTTTTTCCAACCTATGTATCTACGGTGGTTTTGAAAATCATTACAAAGGGTATTAGCAGAGGTTAAAACAACTAAATACACAAGAAAACTACCGCTAAAGACAAATTTTTTTGTAGTGGCTACAAATTGGTACTGGGGTTGGGACCCGACTAGACCAATAGGGAAAAGAGTAAACACTTAGGAAAAATTTCATACAATTTTCTTGCAACAATTCTTTCCTGAAGGGTAATAATATGCTAAATTATAGGAATTCAATAATTTAAAATAAAAAGGGATAACGGTTTCTGAGTATATTGCCCAGTTTCTTCATTTATATCAATGTGCAAGGCATATGATCCTTACAAAGAGGGAAAAGGCCATGATGGCCTTAATGACAATTACTTCAATATTACTCAGGTTTTTGAGGGCATTACATATAAACAAGTATATAATTGAGCCATAGAAATTAGAAGTGAAGTTTATGAAAAGGAAGAAAGAAAGAGAAGTTTAAGGTAGTGTAAGAAAAAAGATTAAGATATAAGTGTATAAGTGAAGATTCCAGATGACCATCATCCTTGGCTTCTAGTGCACCTTTTTCATGGAGGCTTGATGTGCAGTTTCCTCCATGGAACCTGAGTGGAGGTAATCTGAGTAGAAGACCAATAGGTGTTACTTCTTCGAGTTATCACCCTTCGGAAGGATCTAGCTCCAATTATCCTACTCCATTTAAACCTGAGGCACTAGGACCATGTCATACTTGTGAAAAAATTCATTCAAGGGTTTGTAGATAGGAATAGGAGCTTGCTTTAGATATGGTTAGATGGGCTATATGGTGAGAGACTGTCCTTATCCAACAGTCCTGCCTAGTGGCAATAGGGCCACGAGGTGTGTTAGGAAATGTTTTGCTCAATCTGCAACATCTGTGAGACCCCCAACTAAGTTTGGTGGAAGAAGGGGAGGTATAGTATCTTTTGGTAAAAGTCATTGTAGTAGACATGGAGCGACTATGAGAGTGTATGTTTTGACTAGGCAGGATGCCCAAGCCTCTAATGCTATAATTACAGGTACTTTATCAGTTGATTCTATTCTAGCTTATGTGTTATTTGATTCGAATGCAATCCATTTATTCATCCCTACTTATCTTGCATTACAAATTGCTAGACCCCGACTCCTTTTAGAATCACAATTATTGATATCTACTCCTTTGAGTTAGACATTAATTGCTTGTGATAAGGTATCTTCTTGTGAAATTAATATGCATGGGATTGTTTTATTTACTGATTTGATTGTGTTAGATATGGTTGATTTTGATGTTATTTTGGGCATAGATTAGTGATCAACCCATCATGCATGTGTAGATTGTTACAATAAGCTAGTTAGTTTTCATATATAAAGATTTCCAATGAAAAAATTGGAATGGTTGAAGCTAAGTTAAAACAAAAAAACATGGCAATTAGAATCTCAGCTCACTACTTGTGCACTTGTTGCTGTTGTATAACTAAAATAGAAGCTTTGGTCTCCAAATCCATGGATGCGAGCACATCTCCGATTGCACCGAGCTCTGGAAACTATCTCCAATCTATAAGTCCGTGTGTTTGTGGCGATTTGATTCCATGTCTCCTTCCCACTATGATGAAATCATACTTGTCCGCCATCCTAGATATAAAAGAACACGTTGCAGAAGCATCTTCTGTTAGTATTTTTTTCATAAACAACATTGGGTCGTCCTTTCACTTCTCTTAACACCTCTGAATCAAGCATGAAATCCCAATTCGATTGTTCATGTTGCTCCTCAATAACAAGATGGTATACAACTAGTTTCATCTAGGATTTGATAGTTGCCCGTTTAGCTAAGCACAAAGCCTCTTTATTGTCTCCCCCGCCCAAGAAAATGACGGCTATTTGTGTTGATGAATTGCCAGAAAAGCTTGATAGATTGCTAGAATGGTGATAACCATGATTCACTAGAATCAACAGAACACAGAGATTTTTCCAGGAACTTACAATTTAATGATCATATGTTGCTGTCCTTTGCTTCAATAGAGCCGTCGCGCAGTCGTATTTTACATGGAATGGCAGAATTATAATTGAAGCAAGCTTGTCTAGTGCAAGGTGAGAAATATCTTCGTGCATTAAGCTGACCAGAGATATGGCTGTATAGGTGTTCACCTCGGCCGCGCCTTGTTTGTGTTGTTCGTAGAGATTGAAAGTGACAATAACATCTTCGGAGAAGTTGTAACTTGATGGAACTTTTTCTTGAAGACAGTGTGAAATGAAGATAGGAGAGGAGCGGCCAATCAGCTCCATGAGATGCAGGGTGTCACGGACCGGCAAACTCGAATGTTGGGATGTATGGCGCTTAGACTCAACTAGTACTTGAGAATAAGCCAGCCAACTGGTTAATACACCACACAGGCTTTCGAAATTGACGGGCCAAACACATAAGCATTTCACAAATGGGGCAATCATAAAGAAAGTAAGCACAACATTTAATCAACCAAGGCACATAGAAAGGCAACAAAATGCAACTCATGCAATGCGGGCAAACACAAATATAAGCAGCCAAGAGTGGGCAAAACCATGGAACCTCTCATATAGAAGAGGGGCTACTTCTATTATTAATATAAAGCCTCATTACAAGCATTGGAGTGTGTAGGAGAGGCACCAAGTCACATACTCTGGCCCCTAGTCTAAGTGCCAACAAGCCCCAAAGGGTCACTTGACAGGGCCCGAACATCCCCCGACCGAGCACTACACTTCCTCCTAAAAAGCTTTCTGAGCAAAAGGTCACGTGATAGGAGTAGACATATTTTACGTGAACTGATATAAGGCCCTTTTTTGACCCTTCGGGTGAAATTTTACAACATGTTATATACCAAAACGAAGCTAGAAATCCAAGGATCACAGCTTATCTATTCGTATTGGACAAGTTACCTTGGTCAAAAATAAATACAAAGTTCCAAAATTGGCAAAAATCAAAAAATTAGTACACAAGTCGGATTACTCCCAAATTTGTGCCACAAGACCTTCATATCATGCTTGATTTTTCCACCAAATCTCATGACAAACCGAGCAAAATTGCCTGGTGAAACTTGCTCACAAGCCCGACTTGTGACACAAGGGCGTGGACGTTGATTGGTAAGTTAGCTGTGGGACAGCAAAAGTCTGGGATATTCTTAATGGCAACTATGTGGTTTGGTTTGTGAGTGCAAGCAACTATACGTAGCTCCGAGCCGGGTTTAATATTCATGATGTTTCTCTGTTGGTATCCCGCATATTTTCTTGAGTGATCATACAAGGACTTCACGCCTATTCGCACAGCGCTTGCTGCGATCAAGACTGAGAGAATGGTCAAACCTGCAAATTGGTGGGTTGCAATATTGTACAAGGGACTTGGTTATTTAATGGAACAATTTCATCTCATAATATCAAATTTTGAGCAATTTAATCTCTATTACTATGATGTAACATATTTTTAGCTTAACATCATGTTATGGCAGTTGAAATGTCATAATAATATGTTAGATAAATATATGGCATATCATTATAACAGATGTTAAATATATAGTTTCAAGTTGGCATAGTATAAGGACGAAATTCCTAGTCTATAAGAATTGAAATTACAAACAAACAAAATCTTATGCATGAATAGATTAGGGAATTACCAAGAAATCGTAAAGCAAGGTGAAGAAACAGAGTTCGACGACACCTTTGCTGTTCATAATGAGAGCAAGAACAAAAGCATCCTTTAATGGTATCTTGCAATACAAATATATTCCCATGCAAACACAAATCTTTATGAAATGCACCATAATGACGAGGAAGCACACGGTCATCACCAGCGATGCACCAGCTGGCACGCGAAGATCAACCTTCATAACACTTGTAGTCACAAAGATTGGCAAAAAGAACGACGTGGCGAACAGGTTAACATGCTTGACCAACGCAGATCCCAAAGGAGGACCTTCTGGCACGGTAAGACCCAGCATCACAGCTCCAGCGAAAAACGGCTGGTTGAAAGCTGATGCGATAATGGCAAGAAAAAGAACTAAGAGGATGATAGAACAAGTATATATTTTCTTCACTGGTCGACCTTCTGTAGTTTGCTTCACCACCCACAGCATAGCTGGACGAAAGATTAATGGAATTATGATGATAAAAGCGAAAAATGAGAACACATTCATGAAAAAGTTTCCTATTCCTATCCAAGCATTGATAACGGCTGTGGCAAATCCTTGAAAGGTTGAGCTTAAAATGTCAGTAACTAGGGCTGAAGCAAGAGCAAGCCTTCCGAGTTCAGAGTTTATGATTTTGAGGTCATTAAGAAAAGAGCAAATGACTGGGAAGGAGGAAATGGTGTGTGTTATGACTAAAACTGGCAGGTCTTTTTGCTTGTCTGCTAGCTTGAAGAAGTCGATCACTAAATAGCCGAACATTATCGGTATTATCAGTGACCCTAAACCAATGACCCAAGCTTTCTTGCCCGTTTTAGTGATCATGCTGGTATCCATTTGCACAAAGTTCACGAACATGAAGAGTATGTAGCCAATCGTTGATATTGGAGCCAATATCTGTTCGCTTCCAAATGGGAACAATGCCTTCTTGTATTTGTCCAAACCCTCTATCCTAATTGATGGCCCCAGTATTACGCCAGCCTGCAAATAGAAACAATATCAGTTTTATTCTTTGTTGGTTAATTTTTTCTGTGGTTGACAGATCATTAAAAATCTCACGTGCAGTACATAAGAATTAAGAATCTCTCCAATCCGTACGTATGAGTTTGGCATCTATTTGAAAATAAAAAAGAAAATAATTGTGGATTAAAATGCTGTTAATTTGCCTAAACAAAGAAAGAAGATGGAATTAAAGTACACAATAGCAGAAGGGGGGGCTTACCAGCATTTGTGATACAAACAAGGGGAAGCCAAATCGCTTAAGAAATAAATGGCAAAATTAGGTGATGATAAAAATGGTTATAATTTGCATCTCTAGCAGTGTGGCTAATGACTTGAATAGGGATACACCTTGAGTCTGACTAGCCCATAAGCCATTAGAATAAATCTTTGGTGGTATATCAATGCAAACGTTGTAGAGCATTTGACGTGGTCTGGAATTATTCAGAACTTCGAAGGAAGCGTTTGGTGATGGTTGTGAATGATCCATTGCTGCTTGCCTTGCCTTCTTCCAAACTCCCCAAAGAGAGTTGAAGGAAGAACAACAGAAGCAAAAGGCTTTAGGAATTAGATACAAATTAAGGAACAAGAACATGAAAACTTATATAAGCTATTTAAAATTTTACTGATTGGTTATAACTTTAAGTCATCATTGTTTCGATGGGAATGAACCGATTTCCTTTTTTGGTGCAACGCAACTTAATTTGCCAAAGGAATCAGCTGTCAATTAATAAAACAGAAGGTTTCATGAATTAGGTCACTTAAATTGTCAATAAAAAAGGAAAAACAAATCCGAAAATATTTGCACCATTATTATATATTGGTGATAATTAGTAGTCATGGAGAAGATTTAAATTTCAATGTTCTTTTTTTTTTTTTTTTAAATATGTTGTGTGAGCCTCCACTACATTCTTAATATTTGTCTGTTTGGAGCCCAAGAGGTATAGATATGTGAGCTTCTAACAATAATGAATTTAAAATTTTATTATTACATAATTCTTTTTAAATATTAATTAGCACATGCTTCAACTAATTAATTACTTAGTAACACAATATATACAAAGAATTAAATCTTAAACCCTAAAGGGGTGTTTGGTAGGGAGAGTTTTTACTTTTCCAGAAATCCTAGCTTGGGAAACATTGTTTCTTATATTTGGTATGCAGTTTCTTAAAATGAGATTCTCAGGAAACATTGTTTCTCAGGAATCATTTTTGACAACTTTCCTACAAAAACATTCCCATGGGGGGAGGTGAGAATCTTAGTTTCCCATGGGTATAGGAATGTTTTTGTGGAAAAAAAGACATATATCCTTCATTGATGGGAAAAAAGACATATATACCCTTCATTTTCTCTCTCATCATTTTTCTCACACTTTCTCTTTCATTCTCTCTTACACGTTCTCTCTCATCCCCTTCCTCACTCTCTCTCATCATTTCCCTCACACTTTCTCTCTCATCCTCTCTCATATTTTCTCTCTCATCCCCTCTCTCATACTTTCTCTCTCATCCCCACTCTCACTCTCTCTTATTCTCTTTCTCTCTCATCCCTCTCTCACTTTCTCTCTCATCCTCTCTCTCACACTTTCTCTCTCATCCCCTCTCTCACTCTCTCTCTCTTATTCTCTTTCTCTCTCATCCCTCTCTTACTTTCTCTCTCATCCTTTCTCTGAAACTTTCTCTCTCATCCCCTCTCTCTCACTCTCTCTCTTATTCTCTTTCTCTCTCATCCCCTTTGTCTCACTTTCTCTCTCATCCTCTCTTACACTTTCTCTCTCATCCCCTCTCTTATTCTCTCTCACACTTTCTCTCTCATCCCATCTCTCACTCTTTTTCTCTCATCATTTCTCTCTCACTTTTTCTCTTATCCTCTCTATTTTTTAACTTAAAATAGATAAAGGTATTTTTGTCAAAAATGACAAGATTCCTAGAAAAGTTACGATGTCTAACATTCCTAGGAATGTTTAAGGTAAACCAAACATATTTTTAACATTCTCAGAAATCTTCATTTATAAGAAACATGATTCCTAGGAATGAAAAAAGAATCAGTATACCAAACGCTCCCTAAATCTTTTATTTAGTTTTAAAATCTGCTCAAACTTCCTTAAAATAAAAAAAAAATGTCAAATCTAATTGAAATTTAAAATTTATTAAGAAATGAGGAAAAAAAAGATGATTATATAGTTTAAATTTAATACTATGAGATATTCTAGTATTTTGTGACTAATTAAATTCAAATGATTAAAATATAAATGATGAAAAAAAATCAAGTTTTAATGTAGATATAATATTTTTTTTAGTTATTTGAAATTAATCAAAATATGTTTTTATTATAAAATACTTAGAGTATTTTATTAAAAAAATTAAATTTAAATTTAGGTGTAATATAACAATTTTTTTATGTTTTAAATAAATTTTGAATAGGTTTTGAAATTAAAAAAAAAAGTTCACATAATTTTATAAAAAAACTATTATTGCCACCCTTGATTTCTGAAAATATCATGAGAAATGACAATGGTCTTTAAAGTTAGACTGAACAATTGGCATTTAGCAAATACTGCTTTCATAATCATAAACAGATCTCTCCAAAGAGGAAAAAAAAAACAAAGGAATAATGCTAAGGAAACGAGTATAGAAAAACAACTAATGGGTCGAAGTACATATGATAATCCTTCTTAATTGTCAGAATTAGCAGGAGCTGTCCAATACTTCTTCATTGCAAAGAGAAGCTTCTCCCTCTCAAGAGGGCCATCTTCATGATTCACAATTTGACAGTCCCATTCCATTCCATTGACGATGCTACCTACTTTCTTCAATACATCAACATCATCTTGGATGATCACACTTCTTTCAGGTCTCAGTATCCTACCCATTTCTAACAGAATATCTTCCATTTCACATTTCTAATACATATAAATGCAGATTAATCAGAATACACATGCTTTTAACTTTTCCCGACTACAAATTACTTGTGTTTCACAAAATAAAAGGAATTAAATTAAAATAATCTTTGACTGAAAATATAATCCACATTTTGGGGACTACATATGATGAACCTAAAATACCAAATTTTGTTGCCACTTTCCTAAAACTGTCTTGAAAAATAGAACTTAATATAAATCAAGATACCCGTCATTATAAAGGCTAAACAAAGAATCTGCATGAATTAGGTCATGAGTCCTAGGATAAGTAGACATTGCCTCACACTTGCAAGAAAATTGATCAAACGCAAATGCTTTTTAGAGAAATTAACTGGTGCTGAGCGACAAAGTGAGAATTAATTCTAGCAAACAACGAAGAAGAAATTGTTAGTTTTGATGAGCTGACCAATCATGACAAGTTCCAATCAATCCTCGTTCATATATTGCTCCAACCATGTTAACCTTAGCCTGCACAGGAACTAAATTCATCACCCAAACTGGAACCTCAATTATTGCAACAACAAATCCACCCAAGTAGGCATTCATGTCTAAAAGGTTCCTATATCTCCCAGATTGTCCTAGTTGATTATTGTTGACTTTCTGATAATATGACACCTTTTCTTATATAGCTCAGAATCTTTCATGCAAGCTTCGGGAGTAATTCCTTGTATAGTTCCCTCATAAATCCTCGGAGGGATAGCATTGAGCCTTTCAGGCCATTTTTCCAATGCCCTACCTGCAGTTTTCCTTGGTAGACACTTCACGAAGAGGACTCAAATAAGTTTGCATACCTGTATACTTGAAAATAACCACAAAAAATGTATAATTAAAAACAAACTTTTTAATTGTGACAAAAAAAAAACATGATTGGAAAAATGAAGCACGAACTAGGCCTCATCAGGATCATTTGGCTGGCAGAAAGGCCTATCTTTGGTCAGTTTACGATTAGCTTTGCACTTAAAATGGTTTATGGGTTTCTATCAAATTGCAATATCACCTTTCTCCACTATCTTCTTCCAGCAAAGGGTTTTGGCGACATTCTCCATATTGGTCTGCTCTTCATTCAAATCTTCCTTTGTTCTTTGCCAACCTTGCAGTGCATCTTCCAGTTGATGGGTGGCCAAGACAGAATCCAATACCCACTCGGGCTAAGGATTCGATCAACTTCATTCAGAGAAATCCCATCCCTATAAAACAAGTAAGAAGAATCAGCCACATTTACTACTAATCTTTCTCTTTGGCAGGCTACTGAGAGAATTACGTTAGAGTGATGGCAATGAGAATAGAAAACTACTACTTGTGCCTGTGATAACTTCATTTGCATATGTCAAACTAACCTTACTTATTCTAATCAATAAACAAGTTGAATAATTTCAAATTAACTTAATTTATGTTATGTGTGCGAGTGTTAGAAATAGCATATGCAAATTGCAATGCCGGATGAATGTATATAGATACCATATTGTGCCCAAGGGATGACGCAACGAGAGCAATGAGCCATGTTGAAAGCACTGGAGGGGAAAGGGAGCCTCTTGGATACGAGGACTCCAGTGAGTGCAAGAACTCCTCTTTCAAGAGCGAATTGAACTTGTGCTTCATGGGTATCTCTAGTGCTATTGACATTGCTACAATGTCTCTGGACAGAAGATAGGCTCCCCAACTTGCAACCTACATGATCAAAAGCATTAGAATATTAATACAAAAAATAAGAGATTCAGAAAAGTTGATTAGCTCTCGACGAGAACAATCTAAGAGCTTTGATTTTATAAAAAGGTTTTCTCTTCTAGAAAAATTCACTCTTAAGGAATGAAAATCACAATTTCACGAATTCCTAAATATTAATTTTTATGAAAAATTCACAGTATCCCATATTTTGATGAATATTTCAAATTAGAAGAATCCACACATCGACCAAATCAACCCACAATATATTCTGAATATATTTAATAAAAAAATATAGTATTACAGAAGCTTAAATTTAAGATTTTCTGTAAAATTCCCAAGTCCCTTGCTATACTTGACCACTGGTTATTTCACTTCTCTAGATTATGAAAGAGTTAATTTGCATTTTCCCTAATCCCCTTGGCCCTTTAGCTATCAAAAGTTTTATGTTTGAAAAGTTCAATCTTTGCATGAAAAAGTAATCCATCTAGAAAATATTACTCTAATAATAAAGGCCATTCATTCAATAGAAAAAAACCATCATTTATCCAACCAGAGTATGAACCCAGTATTATTTACACCATCATACAATTCGAATTACCTACCCCCAGAAGCTAGCAAAACGTTGTTCTACAATTGTAGCTAGTTTTAGGAGCTGTCCACTTTCATTGTTTATAATTCCTACTCCATACCCAAAAAGCCTGAAGAATTGTAATACTATAGAAATGGGAATACAATTACTCACATGTGAGAAATTATCATCTTATTATATATTTCTACTTCTAATATATAATATGTGATTATCGGTGAATAATATGAAGAGACGTTAATAAGACATAAGAATTCAGATATAAAAATTGCATGATTCTTTATAAACCTATTTTCACAAAAATTAGGTACAGAATCTCTAGCTAGATGATTGAGTAATCACACAAAAATTTTGGTAAACTAAAATACAAGCATATACATTATTTTGTGCATGTCACGCCTATGTGACCGGCATAAAAGATTATCATTGGGAAATCCTTACAAGCCTAATAATGTAGAAACATTTCTCATATGACATGACTTTATCAAATAAATACTACTAGGCAAATGCATTAATCAAATACTTCAATTTAATTTCTATCGAAAATCTGATAGAGTTCTTCCTATTTTTTAAACTCCTAAGCACAAGGCTAATACAAAACAACTTGTACAGCAAAATCAAGACTATTGCAACCCAACCAACACAAAGTCTATAACCTATTGGGCAACAACCAAACAAAACATATGCATATTTCAACTATGCCAACTGTCAAAAGTTACACCATCAATATACTTTTAAGCTCCACAGGAAGAAATCTACTCAGTCAAGGAGTAGATTCTGTGCTAGATGGGTGAGGGTGGCTTTAAGGTCTGAAAAAAGGAAGGAAAATAAGGTGAGTTTTATAGAAACTTAGTGAGTAGATAATCCTTTGAAAAAACAAAATCTCTCAGTTTGCAATTCATGTTCAAAATCTAAGTAGTAAAATGTGCATTTGTGAAGATGAACTTAACAGATTAAAGGAAACAATCTAAAATAAATTTAGAAGCTTTAATC
>JANHAO010007195.1:0-20526 GCA_026873985.1 Saraca asoca
ACATCCCTCAATCTCAAGTCAAAGGATCAGTCATGCAATCACCACTGGAGATTAACTGATGACGTAGCTCCATACAGTATCTCTATGCAGGTCAGACAAGATCACGACTACTAGTTATGTTTTCCTAAACTAACTGGGTCATGTCCACATGTGTGTTCAAATGTAACTCACTTACATCTAAACTATGAGGTCAGCTGCTCATCATATGAGATACACCCCATCGTCTAGTCTCGACAGATCTGATAGTACCCAGTTATTAGATCTCAACTAGTATCATTTTGGTGTGGAAGTTTACATCATTAACAATCACACTCACCATGCTATAACTCCTTATAGCATTGATTGAAGAAGATAACTTCCCACCATGGACTTCATCTTACATATGCAATACACAATGAATGTAATATAAGATGAACATCCAACCTTTATAACCAAATCCACAGAATGTATAGTGCTGGATGCAATAGGGCTCAATCAAATTGGCCTAGGGCACCCATGCAACCTAACAAAATGTCTTTCCATTCTGCATAAGGCCATGCTTTCTTCTATTTTGCAATTATTGGCCGTTGGCATGGCATTGCTGCTCATCTGGAGCTGTTGGATGAAGATTTGGCTAGATTCTTTTTGGATTCTTCAAAGAGTTGAGCGGGTCTTTAAATAGTCTGGGATGTTCTTTTATTCACCCCAAAGAAACACAATGGAAGAGACTGAAGTGCCCCCAGTGCTTTGGTGTCTTAGCTTCCGGTGAAGCTTATTGGGACATGGATGGCCTATTGCAGAGTGGTGGGAGACATGGATAGCCCATTGCACGTAGGTCTGGTGCAAGATCTACTTGGCGGTTTCCTATGAGGTTCTCATGGTGTCTTCTGGCCACCTCCTCTAGTCGTCGCTAGTGGATCTACTACCTAGCTAGCCAGCTTTATGACTTTTTGGATTGGTCTGGGTCTGGCTCAGGGAGGCATGCCGGAGGGAATAAGTAGGAGGAACTCTGGGGCTATTACTTTTCTACGAGCCTGACAGTTAGTAGCTGGCTTTTTGGTTGTTTTTTGTAGTGCCTGGTTTTCAGTCTTTTTCCCCTGATGTACTGTCGCCTTACTTGTTAAGGTCTATATGTGGGATGAGTTCTTCTCCTTTTCAGAAACTGTAATGAATGCTTTGTGCATTGTTGTATGTACACTTTCAACAATTAATGAGAATTCTTCTTTTTGGCCGATCGGTTGTGCTTTGTTGTTGTCTTTTTTGAACACTCAACTTTGTCGTGAGAGAGGGGTCACATGTAAGCTACACCCAAAGGGTCTCGTTTGAGATATGAGAGATACATCCACATGAGAGCTGTGGGAAATTTATCCGCACAAGAGCTACGGGGAGCTCCTACAAAATCATGATGTTTTTGTTTTAAGTCTTTGAGGTCACAAAGTAGGATTGAGGGTCATTTTACCCTCAGTTTTGTTTTTGTTTTAGCAAGGTGAAAACCATTTGTTAAAATGATTGTTGTAGCGAGGTGAGAATTGTTTGCCAAAGTTTTGTTTTTGTTGTGTTTTGTTTCGAGGTGAGGTGAAAACCATTCACCTGGTAAGGTGAAAGCCGTTCGCCTGGAGAGGTGAAAACCATTCACCGAAGTTTTATTTTTCGAAGCCGTAAGGTAGGCTTAGGGCTGTCTCACCCTTAAGCATTGCGAGGTAGGCTCAAGGCCGTCTCACCCTTGATCGTTATGAGGTAGGCTCAAGGCCATCTCACCCTCGATTTTGTTTTTGTTTTAGCAAGGTGAAAAATCATTTGCTGAAGTGGATGTTGTAGCAAGGTGAGAACCGTTTGCTAAAATGGGGTGTAAGACTCTTAGGAAATTCTTGGCCAATCGACAAATTTCATTGCTTTAGTACATAGTAGTTGGTATAGCCGAATACTTTTAAGGTCAAACATGTGTCATAGGATTAGAATATGGTTCTAATGGAGGGCTCAAGCTCCTGGGTGATAACTCACTGGGGCTATTGAGCACGCTGTCCCAATGGCCTAGTTACATAATCCTGTAGGCGACCTTTTCTAATGAGGTCTTCTATGGCATCTTTTAATGCCCGACACTCTGAGCTGGTGTGTCCAGCCTCGTTGTGATAAGTACAAAATCTACTTTGGTCTCTGGAATTGGCAGGTTCCCTCATTGGTCTGGACTTTCCAAAGTCCTTGTTATACCTTTCAGAGACAAAAATCTTGTCTTGCCTATCTGACAGGATGTTGTAGCTCTCAAAGTGGTCTCTAGGCCGCTGAGGTTTTGCCTTCTTTGCGAGATGAGTAGTGGGGTTAGTATGGCCCTTGCTACCTTTCCTTTTACTCACGGAGGGACCATTGTGGCCTATTCGATGCTTAGATTCCTATGTTTCGAAGGTTTCTTCCCATCTTAATTGCTTGCTTGCCCGATCATAAAATTTAGTGAGATCTCGAGCGGGAGACTTATAGAGGCTCCTGTACAATTTATCGTCTTTGTGAAGTCCCGCTGAGATGGCTATTAGAGTACTTTCCTCTGAGGGATCCTCTACTGAGTTAGCTTCGTGCCTGAATCAGGCTAGATAGTCCTTAAGCGACTTGTCCTTGTGCTAGAAGATCATCGTAATGTGGCAAGAAGGAGCAAGTTGCCTCTTCAACACTTGGTACTAGTCAACGAATTTTCTCTGGCATTCTCCCCAACTACCAATGCTGCGAGTGGGGAGGTGTCTAAACCATAATCGAGGCATAGTTCCTAATGTGGTAGGAAAGACATGGCACTTCATTAGGGGATCGATCATTTGGAGGTCCATTTGAGTATTGAACGCGTCTAGGTGATCGCTTGGATCACTGTTCCTGTCATATAGTGGTATAACGGGTACTTTGAGTTTCTGTGGGAGAGGCTGCTTCTCGATTTTCACAAAAAATGTGGAGCCTTCTTCATGGTAAGGCTGATGATCACTTCGAGGCTAAGGGCACTCTTCTAATCATTCGAGCCTACAGAGGACTTCCTCTATTGCTGGGCATTGACCTTCATGCTGAGGAGCGGAGCTTTCTGCTTATTGCAAGCCCCCCAGTTGTTGGTTGTCGTGATCATCACGAGTTACTCTCTAAGCTTCATCACAAAGCTACTGGAGTTGCACCATGACTTCTTCTTGTCTCTGAACATTTTGTGCCTGTGCTTGAACAAGAACTTTGATGGTTTCAGCCAGCTCTTTGATTGTGCCTTCGAGTGCTGCATGGGACTGATCAGGCATTTGAGCCTCTTGGGTTTCAGGTGCAACACTATGCTGTTGAGGAGCTGGGATGAAAGAGCTCCGAGTCATTCTTCCTCTAGCCATCACTGGGCTGTAAGAGTGGTTTCAGAGAGCAGATGGTCCCCACAAACGGTGCCAAAAGATGTTGATGGTGAAATTTGGTTCATATGGAAGACCCAAACTTCAGCTAACAGGAAAAGCGAGTTTAGGGAACCAATGTTGCTCTTGAGGTGCAGAGGAAGGTGAGCCAAGAGGAAGAAGAGAAGACACAACACCTTTAATGTGGTTCGGCTTAATTCGGGCGGTACCGGACCCTACGTCCACGACGGAGATTTTATTAGTAAATGCTTTAGCAGAATCCCTGCTTACAAGATTTTTCTCCCTCTCTTTATTCTAGAAAGGTTCTCCTATTTATAGAAGGAGAAGGGGGGACATGCATTAATTACATGCTACAGTTGTATTACATCAAATAATAAATGAGAAAAGATGGTGAAAAGACTATAGTTTGGCCATTGCAGAATGTGGTCTATAGAATAGCCCCCTTTTAGGCTGGCCGGAGGCTTGCTTCTGTCAGCATTCTTCACTCGTCGGCATCGCTCTCCTGGTGTCATTGTGGTTAGACGAGGTACTGTGTACTTCGAGCGAGAAGTCTGGGCATCGCTAGGGTGAAGTAGCGAGCTTTGAGTAGAGTGATCGACAATTCATTGAGTTAGTCCTTGTGATGACTCATCCGTTGGATCACTGGGACGCTGAGGGTCCTCGTTAAGCCACTTTCTGATGGGCATAGCAAGGCTCACTGATTCTTCAAGTACCCAGTGATCGCGAGTTCTTGCGACCATTTTTTGTATACAATAATTCATTTGTGCAAGTTAGCAAACACATCCATCCTTTATAATTTGTTTAATCTAGCTATGCTTATCTTATCTATTCTTTCCTTTTAATAATTAAATACTTAGTATTATTATTTAAGGTCAAACATTTTAAATATTTGTTCGAATCTATATTCCAATCCTATGCTAAGCTATTAACTAAGCCCACCCTTTCATACATACATATAATCGTTTAGTCAACCATTCCTAATAATTCTTATTATTAAGCTTAAGTATTTATCTAATTCTTCTAATTTTCCTAGCAAACAAAATACATTTATGAGCTATTTTCAAAACAATAATTTTAATACATAAAATGAAGTTAGAAGAGCAAAAAATCACACTCACTTTAATAGGAGAGAAATCTCCTAAACCTAATGTCGAAGCTCTTACCTTAATTTTGACCTAAGCCTTTGACTATTAAGAAAACTACAACAATAAAAAAAATAATTAAGGAAAAAAAGAACTTAGGAAAAGAATTTGATCCTTTTCGGCCAAAACCCCTATCTTAGGCTCACACCCTTGTAGAGCACAAACCATAGTCCTTTTTAGCTTAGCAAAGCTCTCTTGGAGCTATTCAGCTGTAAATGAAGATTATGAAAAATGTCATAGGAGTTGCTCCTTATACAGGTTCAAAAAGGCAAGTGGTTGACCTACCATGACCTCGTGAGATTGTACCAATTAGATGATTGCCTTTAAGATTAAGTCAACTAGTTAGCTTGGGTCTCAAGGCCATTTTTTGGTCTAAAACCTCAGTCTAACTTGCTTTGTGAGTCTTTCTCAGCTTGGGTTTTAAGTTATAAAATTTATTCTAACCTATTTTATACTACTTTGACCCATTATAGTTTAAGTTTATACATAGAGGATGTTATATCTTCCTTCCTAATTATTCTAAGATCCTAAAGTTAGAAATCTCTATTAAGGGATTCATACTTAACATAATTTATTTTTTAAATAATTGTTTAGTTTAAACCAAGTAAATGTACCTTAATTAATTAATTTAAGTAAATTACATCATTTATGTAAATTAGATAAAGTCATATTAATTCATTTATCTATCTATTCTAAGTCCCAAATCAATGCTAGGCTAGAGTCAAGTCTCACAAACATAATTTCAAACAAACATATAAGTCAAGCAATCATATAGTAAATTGCCTACTATTCAGACCTAATCCATGAATCTTTAACATTTTATACCCTTCATATTTTTATCATATTCTAAATGATACTCATATCCATGATCCTTTCAATGGATCTTCCTTCCTCATAGCATAACTTAAATTCCTTTTTTATACCTTTGTTATAACTACACTCTATCTATACGCTAGTACCAAAAAAAAAAATGTTGGAATATTAGAAAACATACATATAGAGTTTTATTGGAAAAAGAAGCCTGTCAAAACAGAAATTTTAAGTAGTCGGGATTGATATTTGTACAAGAACTTGCCATTGGTTTTAGAGATGAATACAAAAATTTTAAGTAGTTAGTATAAATTTAAATAAATTAAATATATAGTTTTTATTATTGTAAAATTGTTTTTAAGTAAAATAATATTATCACTAAATTTAATCTTAATTATTTAGATCATAATGAATAATTATTTCTTTTATTTAAAGATCATGTAGAAGGATTTGGATTGATTTTTTTTTTTATCAATCTAATGATATATTTTAATTGTTCAAAAATATTAATTTCAGAAGGGCAATAAATGATATTTGATTTTTTAATATTTTAAGTCTAATTTGATATAACAGATTATTTTTTATGATAACAGGAGTGACAAATCATTTAATACAACTACACATAATGTCCCACGTTAACAAACTTTTACTTAATTAATAATCATATATACTTAAATGTGTATTCAAGTACACTTAATTGTTATGTGAGGAAGAATATAAATAGATAAAATCAATTAAGAAATGAGTAAAAATAACCTTTTTTTCACTTTAGAAGGTTTTATTTATTAAAAAAATTAATGTTTATGTAAAAATAATTGTTTTAAGGGCTAGTTTAATTTTTTTAACAGGGATAAAAAAAAATACATTTTACACTACTATATTAAAAAAAAAAAATTGTTAGAGAAACCCCACAGCCATACTAGTTGGCCCTCATTGGTCCATGCAGTAACAATATGAAGCATAGCATTTTAATTTAATTTAGAGTTAATAAAAGTTTTAGTCTTTATAATCTTACTGAACTTGTAATTTAATTTATTTTATGTAATTACATTTTAAATTTTAAAATAATTTTTAATTAAGTTCATACTATCAATTCGTATTAAATACTAATAATATGATAACTTAGAATTTAGTTAAAATTCATTTTTTTCAACTTCTTTATCACATCAATGATATTAGAAAAAAGGTCAACATTTTTAATCCTTATTAAAATAAAGATTCCTTTTTCTCTGTTCAAAGAAAATGATGAAGGTGTTTTTTATATGATATTTAAAAGTTAATAAATGAATTTTGATGGAATAAACATAATAAATTAATAAAAATAAAATATTAATATATAACTTAATATACATATAAAAACCTATTAGTCAAATTTAATATCGATTGATGATAAAAATTTAATTATAAATAATTGTTGACATCAGATTTTGGTTATGCTCCAAACTCTGGCTAACGAGGGGATTTTTTGGGACCTCTAGCCTTTATTTGGTTCAAAGTGTAGTAAAGTAGCAAAAGTAGACAAAGATGAAGGGAAGAGTAGGAAAGGAGATAACGCAATGTTTAACATGGTTCGGCTAAATCCAGGCGGCACTAGACCCTACGCCCATGGCGGAGGTTATATGATATTAAGAAGGTGCTCTAGCAGGGTTTCTGCTTACAAGATTCGGCCTCCTCCTTTTTACTCTAATAATGCAGTTATATTTATAGAGGAATGAGGGGTTACATTCATTAATTACAAGCTACAATTGTATTACATAAAGATATAAATGAGAAAGACAGTAAATAGGCTACAATCTGGTTGTTGCAAAACATAGGCTTGCGGAGGTCGGCCCTTTTGGTCGGCTGTAGGTTTGTGTCTGTCGGCACCTACTGCTTATTGCCATTTCACCAAGCAAGGTGGCGGGCTTGAGCAGGGTGATCGACTACCCAACGGGCTGGTCTTATGCTTTTCTCGCTAGGTCGTGATGTTGCTGCCTTGCGGGGTGAGGTTTGCTTTGCGGGGTGGTGCCGAGGCTGCTTCATTGAGCCACTTTCTGATGGAGGGTGAAGTGAAGCTCACTAGCATCTTTGGCGAGGCAGAGGCTTGGCCTTTTACCATGCTCGGGGCCTATTCACTCGAGGCCACTTCTACATATAACAGAACTGAACTGATTTTCACATATAACATAAGCCCCCAACTTACAGTTCACTCTGCGGGTTGGGAGTTGAGACTCTTCAGTTTCTGAACCGCTATCCTTCTTCTGAGGCTGTTGTTTCATTTGCACAAGGCCACGTTTCCTATGGCATGTGTTTGGCGGCTATTGATGAGTCAGTTTAACCTTTTCCAAGGCTATTTATGACGATGGTTGGGAGAACGATTCCAGACTCTTCGATGGAAACATCACCGGCACTATATATGGAAGTTACAGTCTCTCCTGCCCCTTCATTCAAACCATGGAGTTTCCTGATAGACCCCCACCATTTTCGACATTTCGCCCTTTATCGGAGGCATGTATAGTCTACTGCATATGCAACTCGGAAGACTTATCTTCTCTGATAAAATGGAAGGATCTTATATGGATCCTAGATTATGTCCTCCTGGCTCTACCGTGAGGCAATTGTTCGGCCAACCAAGCCCCTAAGGCTTCCTGATTAGATTATTTTGGAAGGAGCAGGTGGTCGAAGATGAAGGGATGTAGCACTTCCGCTGATTATGTGCGGTCCCTAATAAACTAAGGTGTGGCCCCTTGTGGCCTGGCCCTCTTCTTTGTCATAATTTTTTCTCTTTGTATTTTGCCTAGTTCATACCCAGAGCTTTCCGATGTACATTTGCCCCGTTGAGATCTTTTAATGAATAAGATTACCTTTTTGTATTTTCTACTTGTTATCTCTTTTTTTCGTGTGCATGTTGTTTGATCAATCTAAGAAATTGCATGAAGGGTGCGCACACTTGGTTGCAAGTGAGCTATGAATTAAGGTGATTCCGCATCCCAGCTAACCTTGGGACCAGTTAAATAGACAATCTTGCATGACAATTGAGACTTAATTAGGTTCGCATGAAATCTGTAAAACTAATGAGTGAGTGATCTTCTGCTCAGGCCAATGTTGTGGCCAAGTAGATAAGGGAGCATGAAAGCTACGACTTAATTGGGTTCGCATAAAAGCTACAAAACTAATGAGTGAGCAATCTTGTACTGGGGCCGATCTTGTGGCCAAGTAGATAAGCGCGCATGAGAGATGTGACTTAATTGGGTTCACATGAAAGCTGTGACACTAATGAGTGAGCGATCTTATGCTTCGGTTGATCTTGTGGCCAAGTAGATAAGCGCGCATGAGAGCTACAACTTAATTGGGTTAGCATAAAAGCTGCGAAACTAATAAGTGAGCGATCTTGTGCTTGGGTCGATATTATGGCCAAGTAAAAGGTGACTGACCTTGTGGTCGAGGCAATCTTGTGCCCAAAGGGGTGGCCGATCTTGTGCCCAAGAGTTTATTTTGGAGCATCTTCATGCCTCAACGAGCCCTCAGCTCAACTGGTTAGACAAGTTCGATCCCAACGAGCCCGCAGCTCAACTGGTTAGACAAGTTCGGTACTTCTTTTCTAGATTGAGCACTGGAGGGCCTCAACTGAATGAAAGATTAGAGTATGAAGCCTTTCATAAGATTTATGATAGGTTGATAGCGTGTAGATAGTGGGTGTTGCTAGCCTGACAAAAGAAAGCATAGTATTAGTAATTGTATTAAAAAATGCTCATATGATTTACAAATAAATACAAGAGTTCAAAAGATCATCCTGATAGTAGAGGATAATTCTTGCTCAGCATCCTGTTGGGATGATCCATGCTGTTTCCTGGAAGGCTGCACAACATAGTCGCATAAATGACCTCCTTTTGATGAGACCCTTGATAGCATCTCGTAGTGCCCAACATTCTAAAGTGACGTGTCTGAACTCGTTGTGATATACACAATTTTTCCCAGTTAAGTCTGGACTTGTCGGGAGTTTTCAAGGGTGGAGGCCTTCTAAAATCTTCCTTGTCCCTTTTCATTGCGAAGATCTTGTCTTGAGCATCTGACAAGATACTATAGGTGTGGTGGCGAGCTTGGAACAAGGACCTTTCATCCTTACTCTTCTTTACGGATTGGAACTCAGGGCTGGCATTCTCGTTCCCATGGTTATTTCTTTTCTTGTTCGAAGATGAACCACTTGTTTCAGTTTTCTACAAGCTGAAAGTCTCATCCCACCTGATTTGCTTCACGATCCTCTTATACAACTCTCCTAGGTTGCCCACTAGGGATTTATACAAACTTTTAAACGGTTTTCCATCCCTGTGGAGTCCCGCTGAGATGGCAATTAGAATAGCCTCATCCGAGGTAGTCTTTTAGGGCCTCCTGCTTACCCTGGAAGATCGTAGCGAGGTGATATGGGGGTGCGAGTCACTTCTGTGGTGCGAGTCACTTCTGTAGTGCTCGGTATTGATCGGCAAAGTTTTCCTGACATTTCTCCCAACTGCTGATGCTGTGAGCTGGGAGATTCTTGAACCATGCTTGAGGGATTCACCCAAGGTAGCAGGGAAAATTCGACACTTGACCAAGGGGTTGCAAGCTTGGAGATCCATCTAGATGTTGATCAAGTCCAGATGGTTATACAGGTCATTATCTCTATCATACAGTAGGATGGCTGGGATTTTAAGCTTACATGGTAGGGGTTCCTCCATGATCTCTTTAGAGAGAGGGGTTTGCTCCTCAAGACACTCTTGGTCATTTTGAGCTTGAGGATGCTCCTCCAAATATTTAACTCTTTGAAGGAGACCTTCCGCCATGATACCCAAGCCCCCCAATCCTTGGTTAGGGACTTGGTGATTTGGTTCATCGCCCTGGCCGCATGGATGGCGATGCGAGGTCTGCTCCTGGTTGGCTCCACCAGAACATTCAACTTCAGGTATGGCTGATTCAGTTCGTGCTTGTACATTCTAGGCTTGTGCTTGTACCAGCATCGTGACTATTCTAGTCAGTTCTCCCATCATGTACTCAAGTTTCTCCTGATGCTGAAGCTAGGTTTGTGGTTTGTCGACACCGTTGGCGGTGAGACTGACTATGCCAGACTATTTGAACGAACACTAGAAATCACTCTGATGATGTGAGCAGTGGATGAGTCTATTGTCGAGACATGGCCATCTGGGGTATGGCATTGCGCATTTGAGGCTCTAGTGGCTCTTCCCTTGGCCATTGCAACAGGAATGAACCATAATAGGTGAGATCCCCACAGACGGTGCCAAAATATTGACGTCGGATTTTGGTTATGCTCCAAACTCCAGCCAACAGGGGGATTCTTTGGGACTTCTAACCTTTATTCGGTTCAAAGTGTAGTAAAGCAACAAAAGTAAACAAAGATGAAGGGAAGAGTAGGGAAGGAGATAACGCAATGTTTAACGTGGTTTGGCTAAATTCAGGTAGCACCAAACCCTACGTCCATGGCAGAGGTTATATTATATTAAGAAGGTGCTCCAATAGGGTTTTTGCTTACAAGATTTGGTCTCCTCCTTTTTACTCTAACAATGTAGTTATATTTATAAAGGAAGGAGGGGTTACATTCATTAATTACAAGTTACAGATGTGTTACATCAAGATATAAATGAGAAAGATAGTAAACAGGCTACAATCCGACTGTTGCAGAACATAGGCTTACAGAGGTGTGCCCCTTTGGTCGGCTGTAGGTTTGTGTCTGCCGACGCCTGCTACTTGGTGCTATTTTACCAAGCGAGATGGTGGGCGTGAGCAGGGTGATTGACTGCCCGACGAACTGGTCTTGTGCTTTTCTCGCTGGGTCGTGATGTCGTTGCCTTACGGGGTGAGGCTTGCTTTGCGGGATGGTGCTGAGGCTGCTTCGCTGAGCCGCTTTCTGATGGAGGGCAAAGTGAAGCTCGCTAAGCGTCTTTGGTGAGGCGGAGGCTTGGTCTTTTACCGCACTAGGGGCCCGTTCACTCAAGGCCACTTCTGCATATAATAGAATCGAACCGATTTTCACATATAACAATAATTTTAAATTTTAGAACGTAATTATATAAAATAAAATTATAAGAATTAAATTATAAAATTAGTGGACTATAATAATAATCATTTAATTTAACACAAAAAAAAACATGAGCACCTTGGTTAGACATGTTCATAGAGTGCAAGGAGTTGATTACCTTTGAAGAAGATTAGAACCAGCCCTCAACTCCATTATTTTGAATTGCATCTTCATTTTCATTTGTTTTCATATTAGAATCCCTTGAGTTGCATTCCTCTAACTTCCGGGGTCCTATTGTTGTATTCCAAGATTGCAAAGCTGTGAACTTCTTTTATCCCTATAAAAAAAATGAAATTTAATTCATTTAAAATTGACACATACACACATATATATAATTATTCATAAATTTAAATTTAAATTAATTAAATTTATATATTATTATTTATTTTATTTCAAACCCTCTTGAAATCTAAAAGAAGAAATTGGAAATACATAAACTACTACAAACTGAACAAGTTAAATAAATATTGTTATAAAGAAAATAAAGTGCAAACTTGTTAAATTTTTTCTCCAACACTGTCATAAAGAAGTAGTTGGGAGTCCACCTAGAAGCAAATTTTATTTACAATTGAGTTGGCGGGTGCAATTGTGGCATTGACCTTTAGGTGTAGGCCTTATAGAGTGACGCTGATATTTTCTAACAAAGAAAAAGTCCTTCTGTCTGTTACACTGACCGAAAGAGGAAACAGAATGAGTGGTAGTTCAGGGAAGGTGGTGGCCGTTTCTGGTGCCTCCGGTTACATTGCTTCATGGCTTGTCAAGCTTCTTCTTCTTTGTGGTTACACCGTCAAGGCCTCCGTTCGCGATCCAAGTCTAATTTTTCTGAATTTTATCAAATTTCTGATTGTTCAGCCAGAATATATATATTTTTTAGGTTAAGATTCTCTGTAATTTTATATTTGCTGGAAACCCATTTATGGATTTTGATTTTTAGTCATGTTTAGGTTATGTGTTAAATCTACTGGGTTTATGTGAGAGACTGGTACTTGAAGTTGCCGACATATTTGGAAAAAGCATTTTTTTTTCTTTTTTTATAACTCTGTCTTAAGAACTGTGAGACAATAGTGGCGTTGAAGTAGATCTGCCTTGCTTTACCCAAGTTATCTAGTTGTCCTACTACAGAAACAATTTAGTGCTTTAGCCAGTTCCACTTGCTACACTGGCTTTTAGCCCACTATAGCCCACCATGACTTAGTTCAACTTGCTGTAGAAATAAGTTGGCTTCCTGCAAGTTTTTTTTCCCTATACTTTATTCTTCACACTTTAGTATAAATTGGCTATATAACTTCCTATTTTGAATCAATATTCAATTCAATATAATTGAAGTCTTCTGAGACCAAATTTCTCGACTCTATATCTATATTTTAAGCTTGCTAGCTTAAGTGGTGAATCTGAGCTAGAAATCATTATAGTGGAATTCTAACCTTGCCAAGATTGATATTTTCTTTTCTCTCATTTATCTCCCCTAAACCATTTGGTATCATAGTACCTTGATCCCTACCTCCCTCCTACTTTAAAAAACCACAAAAGACCCAAAAAAACTTACCAAAACAACCACCCCACCTAAAACTACCTTTGCCACCTTTGAAGCATCCATTTCTAGTGCCCAAACTAGAAAAACAACCCCATCATCGTGCTCGGAAGGCCAAAAACAACCAAATTAGAAAATTTCATGGCCATTGGAGCCACCATGCACCATCACGCACTGAACGTGCCAGAGCATCTTCCTCCACATGCACAAAGGTTGAAGATGATGCCACGTCAGTACCACCTCCACATGTCACACCATGTTATCTTCCTCAGTCCAACCATATTTTGCCATGTGTCTCCGACCTACCACGCCATCTGTCATGTCATTTGCCACATCACCATGACACGTTAGCTTAATGATCTCCTTTATCATTGCCACATCATCATCCATGGCCAATCAGAAGTGTCACATGCCATCCCTTGTCACGTCACTGGCTACCTTAATAGGTCATCCTTCCATTTTGAAAATTTACATACTAACCCTCCCTTTTCAAAAAATTTACATTTTGACCCTTATTTTTCTAAAAATTTTAGAAAAGACCCCAACAATTATACCTTTTTCAAAAAGGCCCTTTCTTTAATTTGAGTTTCTCCATTAAATATTTTCTATTTTTTTCCCTAGTTGAAATCTAATCTAAAAAAAAAACAAATAGAGAGAAAATGCCTCTGAGATGCCAAACTCATCAAGAATTTAACCCTTGTGATGTCAAGATTCTAAAACTTCGAGCTCAAATCAAGCAATTACAAATACAACTTCTTGAAACTCGAAGAATGCCACAATGAATAAGTGACTCCGATTCAGATACTGGTGTAAAATAAGGTAACCCGTTTGGAAGATTACAAACTAACAGAGAAGTCCTATTACCCTCCTAACCTATTGGATGTAGACATCATTAAAGAAATTATGCCAAGCCTTCAAATGATCTTGAAATTAGATTAGATATTCCCAAATTTGAAGGAAGCCTATAGCCAAATGATTGTATTGATTGGCTACACATTTTTAAATGCATTTTTAACCTCAAAGATATTTAAGATAAAAGCATGTCAAGATTGTAGCCATCAAATTAAAGAAATACACATCAATCAAGTGGGAGAATCTTAAACACCAATGAGAATGAGAAGGAAGATGCCAAATCTAAACCTAGAATAAAATGCAATGAAAGCTCACACGTAAGTATCTTCTAACCCACTGTTGTCAAGAAATATTTATGAAACTTCAAAATTTGCCAAAGGAGCATGATCGTTGAAGAATATACAAGGGAATTTGAGCAATTCAAAATGAAGTGTGACATTAATAAGGCTAAAGAGCAAAGTATTGCTTGCTACTTTGAGGGACTGAATTAAAAAATTGTGAATGTTGTATCCCTATAGCAATACTTTACTATTGATGACGTTGTGCAATTGGCTCTAAAAGTTGAGAAGCAGAATGTGAGGAAAAATGTTGCTAACCAATTTAGAACCAAAGAGGCTATAAGCAATTGAGGAATTTAGATCCCAAAAACCCCCACTGCTCAGAAGCCCAATGCCTTGAAAGAAGCTGTGAAAACTAAAAGGGAAGTTGCAACCAGTCGTCCTATCAATCCAAACACATACAAGTGCTTCAAATGTTAAGGGTATGGTCATATTATTTTTGATTGCCCAAATAAGAGAGTTATGGCCATTGTTGAAGGAGAAATTCATGACGCATCCGATGAAGAGGGAGAAGAAGGAGTAGATGAATCACCTCAATCTGATGAAGAACTTATCTCGGCTGATTTTAGAGAATCTTTAGTAGTACGAAGAAGCCTTCATACTTCTACATCTTGAGAAGTAAACTAGCTTAGACACAACATTTTTCACACTAAGTGTACTTATTGAGAAAAGATATGTAATGTTATTATCGATAGTGGAAGTTGTGAGAATGTAGTATCACATTACATGGTCGAGAAGCTTGGACTCCCAACAAAGAACCATCCCCAACCTTACAAATTGTAGTGGCTAAAAAAAGGAAATGAGGTGAAGGTTGCTAAGCATTGCCTTGTGTTGTTTTCCATTAGAAAGGAATACCAAGATGAGGTATGGTACGATGTCATTCCCATGGATACTTGTCACTTGTTGTTAGGGCAACCCTAGTAGTTTGATCATTGAGCCATCTACAACGGGTTCAAAAACACCTATTCCTTCACCAAGGATAGAGTAAAAGTCAAGATAATCCTATTGCAACCAAATAAGCTCATCAAGAAATTAGAGTGCCCCAATCAAATTCTCATCCTGGTCACCAAAACCCAACTGAAGAAACTCCAAAAGGATTCTAGCCACTTCTACCTTTTTTTATTGGTAGAATCAAACGATGAGGCTAAAGTTCCCTAATAAATCATGAGGCTCCTCAAAATATTCTAGGATGTTGTTCTAGAAGAAGTTCCTATTGGATTACCACCAATGAGAGATATTCAGCACATCATTGACTTCATTCCCAGATCTATTATTCCAAACAAACTAGCCTATAGGATGAACCCTCATGAGCATTAAAAAACTTCAACGTCAAATAGGGGAATTGTCAGAGAAAGTGTTAGCCATTGTGTAGTACCAATATTATTAGTCCCAAAAAAGGATGGAACATGGAGAATGTACCTTTATAGCAGAGTAGCAAATAAAATCACCATCAAGTATTGATTCCCATTATCGTGACTTGATGCTATGTTGGATCAACTATGTGGAGCTACCATCTTCTCAAAAATTAACCTTAAAAGTGAGTATCACCAAATTCGAATACGACCAAGAGATGAATGGAAGACTACATTCAAAAGATAGCTTGTACTAATGAACTGTTATGCCTTTTGGATCATCCAATGCTCCTAGCACATTCTTGCACTTTGTGGTTTACTTTGATAACATCCTGATATATAACAAAAAACAAGGAAGAGCATTTAGACCATCTCAGTCCAATTTTTGAAGTCCTAAAAGAACAAATATTGTACACTAACCTCAAGAAATGCTCTTTTCTAACCTCTTAAGTGACATTTTTTGGGATATGTTATCACTGCCCAAGGAATTCAAATTGATCCCTGTAAGATTGAAGCCATCTTCCATTGGCCTACACCTTATTCTGTCTATGATGTTAGAAGTTTCCATGGGCTAGCATCATTTTATTGAAGATTCATCAAAAATTTTAGTTCCATCACAGCTCCAATCACAGATAGCATAAAAAAAGATGTATTTCATTGGATAGAGAAAGCATAACAAAATTTTGAAGAACTGAAGAAAAAGCTTATTGAAGCTCCTATCCTAGCCCTTCTTGATTTCAACCTAATGTTTGAAGTTGATTATGATGCTTCAAATATTGGTATTGGTGCAATATTAAGCCAGGAAGGTCAATCAATTGCCTAGTTTAGTGAAAAATTAAATGATGAAAAGTTTAAGTATTCCACCTACAATAAGGAGTTCTATGCTATTGTGCAAGCTTTAGACCATTGGAGTCACTATCTCCTCCTAAAGGAATTCTTGCTATATTCTAACCATGAAGCTTTAAAGCATTTATCCTCACAACAAAAGATTAGTTGACACCATGCTACTTGGAGTGAGTTCCCATACCCTAAATCAGGAACTTGGAACCGTGTTGTCGATGCCTTAAGCTATTAGCACACTTTGTTTTTTGCCATACAAGTCAAGGTTGTTGGATTTGAAGTGATTAAAGAATTATATGAAGAGGATCTTGGTTTCTACTTAACTTAGAAGTCCACCACTAACGAAGCCTACAAACATTATCACTATCAAGAAGGTTTTCTCTTCATAGGTAACTTATTATGCATTCCCCAATGTTTCTTGAAAGTTGCAATTATTCGAGAATCACATGATAGAGGATTAGTTAGTCATTTTAGGAGAGACAAAATTGCAACTCTTATCAAAGAAAGCTTCTATAAGCCAAAACTTGATAAAGATGTTGCTCATCACATCCAACAATGTTGAACATGCCACCTAGCCAAAACCACAAGTCAAAATGTTGGATTATATCTACCACTACCTATTCCCACTAATCAGTTGTCAAGGCTAATCAGGATTAGAAATTTATAAATCAGGCTACCTAAACTACTTGTAGTACAGGCAACATCGGGTCGAGCCCTTAGATCATTTGTTGGATGATATCAATCAAATTAGGAGCTAGAAATAAGGGGGGGTTAGCAGTAACTACACTAATAGAAAACTAGCATGCAAAAATGAAAATAAAAAAAAATAAACCAACTAGCCTAAGGGAATCAACTAAGCTTGAGATTAATATATCCTTGATCATTAATTATTCATTCAATTGTTGATCATATTTTATGGCTCAAAATCATAACAAGGATCCTTGAGATGATTAATGAGTCTTATCAGAACTTAGCCAACAAACAATCTATCAAAATCTCAATGAATTGCTTAGTTTTCCAACCCTCTTCTACAAGTGATTATTAATTAATAATCATATATTCATCCAAACTAAATGGATCCAATCAATTTAAAAAACTCTATAAAAAGAGAGAGGAAAGGAGAAGAAATGATGAATAATTTAATGCAGAATGGAATATCAAGATCTCAACGTAAATCTTCAAGTTAGCAGCCCCTTAGACTGATTACAAACTCAGCCTTCCATGGAAGGCAGAAAACTAAAAAGAAAAGAAGAAAAAAAACGTCCTACTCTACTTTGCTAGAACTCTAAAAAACTACTTGCAAAACTAAACTAAAGGACTTGCTAAAAAGACTCAGCTAAAAGACTTTTCCCAGGAAGAGAGAAGCTAGCTGCATGGTTGGTGAGTAGGTAATGATGGCTGGTGTAGCTAGTTTTGCTTGCTGCCACTCCATTTGCATGTTCTGTCCTATGCAGATTGCTTCTTTTGATTTTCTTCTGATTTAATGTCCTCCAGCTGGTTAAGTGTGACTTGGTGCAATGGGCGATCCATTGGGATCAAGATCCATGCCAATTGGGGCCTAAAAATCCAATTCTGCAGAAGCCCAATTCGTAACATTTCTGTCTCTGTGTTTCAGATCATTTTTCACACCCATAATGATCTATTTAGCTTTGGAAGTCTTCATAAGAAATGTGGTTTTGTGTCTCAGCTTCCATTTGGGTTTAGTTTAACGTCATTTGGACTTATATAGCTCAAGATATGGTCTAATGAAAGCTCAGAGCTCTGGCTCCTTAGGATTAGCTGAGGCAGCATTCTGGTCTTGATTTTAACTCCAAATTTAGATAGCTAATTGTGAAATTTAGCCTTGGAGGTCTTCATGAAGTTTGTAGAGCTATGTCTTAGCTTTCCTACAAGATAAGAATAACATTAATTGGACAAGTGTAGTATAGCTTAAGTTATGACCAGAATATAGAAACTGCTTAAAATGGTCAAATAATGCAGTATTTCTACAATGATTCTAACTGACACAAAATTATAAATATGCACTAACACAGCTGAAGTAAGTCATTTTTGGACCTTAAAAAGCTTAGTGAGAGGACACTTAAATAAGTGAAATATTTTGTCATCAAATTCTCCCACACTTAGCTTTTGCACTCCCGAGCAAAATACAAAACAAGACACAAGGGTTAAGAGAACAACAAGAAGATACAAAAGACCTTGAGATGTTTCAGCAATGATGAGAATCTTATCACAACAAAGATGCAGCAAAATTCAGGGCACATAGCATCTTGAAGCTCATCTTTTCAATTCAAAACTTAAACCAATTAACAAAGTTATTTCATTAAAAGATAGATCAACTTAGTAGACTTTACATAGAGGCTCTTCTCAAAACTCTCATTGTGTCTAGGATAGGCAAGTGTTTCTCTTAAATTTTTTCCATGAAAATGAACTACTATAGGCTTGCTTATTATCTAATCTCCATTACTCAAATTACATGCATAACACAAATAATAAGGACTTGAAAAGGTTACAATGTGACCATAAAAGGGAAACAGGAAAGGGAGGGAATGCTATGGATATGACAATTTAACATCAAAGAGAGGCATAATTATGTAGAATTTTCTGGTTTCTTGGTGTAGATTTCACCTCTTTTTCTTTTTCTCCCTTTTTTTATTTCTGTAGAATTATGCAGAATTTATGGATATGGAGAATTTTCTGGTTTTCTGCATTTTCACTTCTTTTTCACACTTTTCTCCTTTTTTTTTCTTTCTTTCTTTCTTTTCCTTTCATAACCAATATCATGAGTCACCTTTTTCCTTTTCACTTCTCTTTTAGCTTATTCCCATGAGTCACACCTTACCTTTTTATAGCACATCCCCCTCCCCACATTTAGTTAAGAAGGAGGGTTAAGAAGAAGGGTTAAATATGAAGGCTCAACGAGTTTGACAATGGTATATTCATTGCAAGGTAAGCTAAAAGGAAAAGAATGGCTCAGACAAAGAAATGCCTTAATCATCTTCATACATGCATGCCAATGTAATCCCCAAAAGAATCAAAGCAAGTTCTAGAGCAACAAAACCATGGAAGAATATTCACACACAAGAAAGAAGGAGAATCTATTAGGAATTTTCAACAATAGGCTCAAAAGCCTCACAAGGTATATGTCTACCACAATCAATCTATAAGCAATTACAATTTCACCACAATGCTAATCAAGTTCAAGATCATTTATTTGAACATGCTATGCAATCATAAAAATCATTTGCAACTCATTTAAAGCTTAAAGAAACTTATCATCTATGAAAAATAACAAGAGTCACAAAAATTCTGGTTTTCAAAAGTTTCTGGTTTTTTGCAAAAGTTTTTTTTTTAAATTGTCCAGAATTTTCTACAATATGGATTCTGGTTCTATTTTCTACAAAGTTTTGGTTTCTGGTTTCTACATTGCAGAATAAATTCTGTTCTATAATGCAGCAAAAATATTTATGTAGAATTTTCTTCTAATGAAAAATAACAAAACACAACACGCAATTTCAAAACTTCATAATTTCAAAACATCAAAACTCCCCCACACTTAAATTTTACAATGTCCTCAATGTAAGCTCAAATTCATTGTAGTACCAAAACAAATATGATTAGCAGAAAATTTAGGACAAGTAAAGTAAAAAAGAGGGGTAAGAAGCAGCCTTAATTAATTACAGAATTGATGTGCGAGGCTGCTTGCAAACTGACTTACTCCAGCTTCCACCAAAGTCAAATATGGTTATTGGCAGTAGCCATTTGATGGGGGCAGAAGGTATGCACAATTTTATGATCCTTAGATGGCTTGGGGCTAGAACTAGACATGGTGGCTGCATTGCATGGGACTCCCTATGCTTTGTCACATCAAACCAATCAGATTCAGCATTGGTTTTCAACTGAATTACATCTTGCATTAATAAATCAATAAGATTAATAGACAAGATAGAAAAATTATCAGCAGGGCATATCATAGCTTGAAGGATATTAAAACCTATTGTTAGTCTATCCCAATCAATGTTAAGTGTGCCATCATGAATGTGCATTGTTGTTTTGGCTAATTTCAGTAGAGATCTTTCCAAAATATAAAATTCTAGTTCCTTGGAAGTGTGGGGAAACTTTCTTTGGATAACAATAGACATGTCTTCCCCCACACTTATCTTCTTATGCTCTTCTCTCTTGGGAAATGGAGGAACAACACTAGCAACTTTAAGTTGAAGGTTATTTTCTTCTTCTAATTCTTCTTCTTTTTCTTTTTCTAAATTCCCTTCTTTTTCTGATTT
>JANHAO010007196.1:0-20446 GCA_026873985.1 Saraca asoca
GAGGAAAGGAAGAGAAAAGGCCAACAAATGAATGGAGAAAAACATACCAAGATCTCAGCATTAAATCTTCAAGTTGTAGCCCCTTGGACTGGTTTACAAACTAGCCTCCCATGGAGGCAGAAAAATAAAGAAAAATGCAAAGAAAAGGGGAGAGCAAAATCTGCTCTCAGCCACTCATGAAAAAATAGCAAAAATAAAGAAAAACTAAGCCTAAAACTAAAGTGAAAAAGTCCTAGACAAAATGGCTTTCCCTGGTAGAAGTAGAAGGCTGAGTGGGAGTAGGTGAGTAGGCAATAAATGTGTAGTTGTTACTGCTATGCCTCTCTTCTATGTGCAGCTCCTTTTTCAGACCACTTCCTCTTCTTTTTCTTCATATTTTCGGGTCTCCAGCTGGTTGCTTAATTGATGGAGCAAAGGGTGCTCCAATGGGCTCTAGATCCAAGTCAATTTCAGGCTTCAAACAGTTCCGCATCAACCCAGTTTCACAACATTCTTCCTCCGGGTTGCAGCCAATATTTGACACCCATATTTTCATTTTTAGCTTAGGAAGCTTTCATGAAAGTTGTGGAATTATGTCTTATCTTCCATTTGGGCTTTGTTTCAGCTCATTTGGATCACTATAGCTCAAGATATGGTCTACTGAAAGCATGAAGGTCAGGCTTCCTGAGAGATAATATTTTGGTATTCTTGTAGTAATTTCATCTCCAAATTCAGGTAACAAAATGATGGGTTCAGCTCTTTAATTCTTCATGATATTTGTAGATCTGTCTCTTAGATTTCCTACAAGATAAGAATCACATCAATTGAACAAGTATAGCTCAAGTTATGTCAGAATTACAGAAACTGCTCAATTATGGCAGAAAATGTAGAAATTTGCAAAATAATGCCAATTGACTCCATACTATAAAAACATGTTAGCATAGTTGGAACTAAGCAATTTAAGACCTTAAAATGCTAAGTATGAGGATAAATAGATGTGTCAAATCTTGTGTTATCAGATACCAAAATGAGAATCAATAAATCTTAACACAACAATGATGTCGCCATTGATATGCCATGCATAATCAACAACATTATATATATATATATGCACAAAACATATGGCATATCATTAACATTTCACTAATCTTGAGATAACAACGATAATAGTTCATCATTTCAACAAGAATGATGAAACTCCCGCTAACCCTGAGCATTGAAAGGCTTGGTCAAACTTATTCTAATCACTTGTTTGAGGACAATTTTACACCTAAGCCTTTGGTTATTGCATCCACAGGCTTGCAAATCTGTGTCAACATGAATAATGCTTTTATATCTTCTCTCTTTAACAAATTGATACTTAATATCAAAATACTTTGAATGGATAGTACTTTCATTATTATTTTGAGAAAAGTTTACTATGGCAGCATTGTTGCTACATATGATTAACGTCCTAGAAATGCTCTCTATAACTTTAAATCCAAATATCATATTTCTTAACCAAGTAGCCTTACAAGTGACTTCACAACATGTGACACTCTACCCCCATAGTAAAGGCTGTTATGATTGATGGCTCGATATTTTCCATGGTATAGATCCTTTTTTCATCATAAAGATGTATCTGGATATCGACTTCCTATCATCTAGATAACTCACAAAATCAAAGTCAATGTACCCTTTATAGGTACTCCATAACTTTCTTTGTAGTAGTCCAATATTTTTGACTAAGGTCACTCAAGTGTCTCCCAATTACACAAAACACATAAGCAATATCAATATGTGTACATACTTGAGCATACAATAGGCTCTCAACAACGGAAGCATATGGGACTTATTTTGTCTATTTGATATTTACATTATTTTGAAGACATTAGACTTTAAAAAGAATCTCACCCCTCTGTAAGGGTGCAATATTTGGAAAGCACATAAACAAATATATTGAACTTTCCAAGCACCTTTTCAACATGCAATCTTTGAGACAAACTAAGAAGACCCCAAGATTTGTCACGATAGATCCTTATGTCTAGCACATAAAAGGCATCACTAAGATCCTTTATATCTAAAATATGTAAATAGTATATGGTTTGTCTCAAACATAGGAGTCATAGCACTATTTTCAAGGATAATATCATTAACATAAGACTAGAGATAAAAATATGCCTATATCCAACTTAAAATCGATACATTGATCTGCATTTTTCTCCTTGAAACTAAGAGAAACAACAATCCTAACAACCTTGAGATACCATTGCCCAAAGTTTTATTCAAACATATAAATGAATCTTTTCAATCTACACACTAAGTAATCTTCTCTTGGAAACCATCTATTTAGTTCACACAAATAGAATTCAAGAAGGTCATCAGGCATTTACCTCTCAATCACCCTTTGAGTATCCCTTTTGGTCTTATAGACCTTTTGTATCCAACAGGCTTACAATTAGCAAGCAACTCTATATGATCTCACACATCATTATGGATCATCAAAGAAATCCAACATTTACAATCTTTATCCATTCAAAATAATTAGGACTTGAAATGGCTTCATGAGATCATTATCATCATTGGCATCAAATTCATGCTCTTGCAACTTTGGTAAAACCAAAATCCACGGTCAACATAGTACTATTTACATTTATTGATATTTTGCTTGTACAAGATTGCAATTCTCATTATAATATTAAACTTGTTATATCAAAATATTTATTGAATAATATACTAGTTTTTATTCATAAATACCATAAATTATTCAACTTACTAGTTTATAATATCAATTTTATTTCTATAATGCCACATTATTAATAAATTAATACAAATGAATTAATATCTACCAAATTTTAACTAATTAATTTTTATAATGTCACTTTATATAATTTGTACAACTGAATTTTGCTGATGGCCATGGGCGGTCCAACCCTATATTCATTGGCTTCATTGAGTTCTATCATAGTCCAATTAGTGGGACCAAGTTGAAATTATTATCCTCTTATGCACCAATATTGTACAATTTCTGTAATGTACACAATCAAACCACCTCTTCCGGTTGCCATCAGCTTTATTGGCAACTATGCTGTTACCATTGTGACAAATGTCCAGGGCAGACTTGCCTTTAAATTTTTTTTTTATGCAATTTTGAATAATGAAATTGTAATCTTTTATATACTTATTACATTTAAAATTTATACACACTTATAATTATTTATGAAAAAATTATAAGATTTTATATAAATAATTATAAGTTTTATGATTTTTATGTTAACTTTATATAAAATTTTACATAATTTTTAAACATGCATCAAAGCACAACCTATTCTAAAATCAAGTTTGAATTTGATGTAAAAATTTACGAGGTAGATTATGACTTGTCAAAATGTAAACTACAATATATATTATTTTAGATTTTAAGATCATAGTAATCATTCATAGGAGAAGGACATAGAGGGTAAGATTTCGATCTTTTTGTGTACACTTGTGGAAATAAATATTTCTCCATGTGTGTGCTCTAATATTTAACATAAAAAAAAAAAAAAAAAAGAGGCATATGTAAATCTTGATTTACTATGGATTTGGATTAATTCTTTCCTTTCCTTTTTTTTTTTTGGTCATATTTTGTTATTTTGGAGAGAAACAGATATAAGTTTTTTATAGGTTTAATTACACACAAAAAAAAAAAAGGATTTTAAGTCCAACTGTACATAAAATATTTGTACATATCTTTTTATAACATACAAGAATATGACAGAAGAGAAAAAGAAGAGGATCCAAATTCATTAGTTATTATTATTACTGCTTCTAATTTTAGTGTAGGGATTACTTAATATCTTTCGGCAATTCATCCTTACTTGATATGCGAGAAATGTAACGAGAGTCACAAGGAGAAATTTTAAAAACTTAGGAATTATATTGCTCTGGGCCTTATCTTCTGCATTATGATTCTACTCAACTACTAAAAAATGAAAAAGCAATACAAAACTTTGATCTTACACCTCATGCCTTCCACCGATTAAAAAAATTTGCTGGAAAAAAATTACAAGAGACAGTCTAAAAAGTAGGAAATGGCCCATCTCAATATCTTTCTATCATCCTATCAAAGGATTTTATAATGAATCTTCCCCAGAACTCTCTCCATAGGAGGGAGTCGTTGACCATGAATATCTTGTATTGGCTGGGCCAAACAACAACTCTAAGCAGAATGCAGTGCCACATATTGATCTTCCTTTTTTTCCAACTTTGTCCAAATCCTTCGCTTTTAGCTACAATAAATACAAAATAAACACTATCAAACTTGATTAGGAATATCAAAAATTCGGATTGGGGACTTGCTCCGTAGATCTTGTCCTAACAAGATGTGAATATGGGTTAGATTTTTGTCTCCCAGTGCAAGGTATGGGACAAGTTTTCAGTCTCAGACAAATTTCGCGGATAGAGTAATATTAGTTTATCTTATCTTATGGTGCCCTAAAATATGAAAATACAATTTTATCCTTATAGATTAATACATATACACATATTATTATTGGGTCTTAATAATTTAATTAATAAAAATAAATTAAAAAAATTTAATTAGAGATGATGAAGGTTGAAGGCAAAAAAGAATTGCATTATGTGATCTTTGTTTTTTTTTTTAGTTTAAAACATTATGATGTGACATTATATTAAATTTTATGTGCAATTTTAAACTTTGAAATATTTAAATTGAAATTTTTCTTTTTTTATATATTTTTCAATTTTTTGTTAAATTTTTTTATTTTCCCCTGTAGGAAACCAATACCCCAGGGTTCATGGGGATAAAGCGCCAACTCGTCCTACTTATAGGGACGGGACAAGGAGGAATGTTGGGAGAACGGAACAGGGATAGCATAATCTGGGCCCGCCTTGGCCAGTTGCCGTCCATAAACTTGATCATACATTACATTTAAGTACAACCCAAAGTACATAAAGGCCTTATCCTTGCTATCTCAGATTGCTGAAAATGTCAAGATCCAAACTATGTTTAAGACACTATGGATTTGCATGTCTATCGGGTGTATAATGTAAAGGATTTTCCCTTATTGCTTTAGTTTTATTGTTTTGTGAAGTGTAGAATTGATCTTTGGGGAAAATTCCAAAAAAATGATGAAATCATTACCTGAAGTAGGCCATTCTTGATGAAAGCTGTATTAAAACAACAGTAGAAAAGACGGCTTCCTATCATTTTCTCGTAGAATATGACTCGCACATCTCCAGTAACCTGTCCAAAATATAAACTCTCTCAGAATATTGGAGTCAATAACATCAAACCTTGTATACAATCAACAGCAGTCTTCAACATGAATATTTGACTGTCACTGGTTACTTACTTGTACAGGTTTTTCAAAATAATGATCCAGACAAGATTTTTGGTAGATTGCAGGACTTTCTGTGTCCATTTGGACAACAACACGAGGTTCTTCTAATTCTGATCTATCTCCATTTTCATCGCCTTCAACATATGAGATATAGTAGCGAGGACTGTTATTTCTCTGATACCCTTTCTTAATCTGTCTGCAGCCACCCCTTGAAACTTCCACTGGAGGACGGTAATACTGACTAGGAACCTGTAAACAGCAGAGAATAGCATAATAGCCATCATGTTTATATTTTGTGTTAAATTTAGCAATTAAATATACAAGAATCCAATTCATTTAAGAAAAACCAAATGACCTAATGAACTCTTTATTTTATATTTAACTTCAAAACTGTGGTGAACTGACCTCCTGCAGCTCTGAGACCACAAAGAAGATTGTGTCGATGTTCTTTGTATCATAAAGCCGTATTCTCCTTAATTCTCTGCTACATTGTGGGGGCAAGTTTACGTTTGGTGGTCCATTACCAACGTCCTTAGGGAAAGAAAGGACATTTTCCCATAAACCCACATAACGGCGTTGGCTTGGTATTGATACCTGCTATCACATTTGCAGAAAATTCATCAGTTCCCTTTCTTCTTGTAATAGAAGAAAGTTCTCAAAAAGAAGAAATTAAGAGAAAGTACAAAATGGAAGATACAACATCCTCACTTTAATGTTCCATTTGTTTTGCTGGAAGATATCATCCATAGGAAAATCTTATTTAATTGTGTAAAAGTAAAGGATTTTTATATCACATATATGTCTTGTAATTAACCAAATATATATATGCCGTTCTGATGGTGAAAGAAAACAACTTCTCCTCTAAAGTAGTGGATGTTGTTTTTTACAACACTTCTCATATGTAATATTGAACAAATAGAAGTATATCTTCTATGATTTTAAGTTTTTGTACTATAATTACAAACAATGAGATATCTTCTCTTCCAACGAAACAAACAAGCCTAAATCACCCTTTTAATTCTGAGTAGTCACTCTTCAAGGTTTTTAAAAATGTAAGATTTGAAGTATATTCAGACACCACAACCATGTTAGTTAACCATTGATCAAGATGTCATCGTTTTGTGAAATGATGATATTAAAAATTGTATGAAGCTAAAAATCTTCAAAAAAAATTTATCTTAAACTATAAGATTTATACCTAATTTGACTTACTCCTTCATTGTTTGTTGTCCGTCTATCTGCATACATTTGAAGAGCTTCTTCTGCTGACATTCCACAATAAACTAAATAAGCACATACCATTAAGCCAGTTCTACCTTTCCCTGCCTGCATAATTGTACAAGTGTGGAAGATATTAATTATGGCCTCATTATTCAAATATTAGCCGCTAAATCTTTTATTGATTGAGACAATATTTCTGGTGGCTCATATTGTGATTCAATGCCTTGACTAGAAATATTTCTGGTCCTACAACTCAATACTATTGCTTTTTTTTTTTTTTTTTGGGACAAGTCAAAAAAAAATACATCCTAAATTTTAGAATTCACTCAATCATAATGTCAATATAATAGGAAGGAGCACTACTTAAAATTACATTAACAAGTGAATGTTAAGTCTCATACCATGCAATGTATAACAGCAATATTTTGTGGATCACTTGACAGCCACGAATTTACACTTTCACAGAAAGTTTTGACCATTTCGAGACACGGCACATGATTGTCGTCAAAAGGATATGTTTCTACGCGGCCATGAAAGTGCGCTGGATCATAGCTTTCTTCTATACAAAGATTATAAATCTGGAAATTCAACAGATAAAAATGGTTAAGCAATAATATTGCACCCAACAAAAATGTTAAGAACAAACAAGCTTTTCATAGTATGAACTATAAATAAATGGTCGAGGATTAATGAGGTGCACCTTATAATGTTCATAGTGTCTCATGTCCAATACAGATTTAACCTGCCAGAGAGGATTTCGGTACACTGCACGCATGCGTTCTGCAGGAAATGACATTGCAAGTAATCGATCTGTAATGTATGACATGTCGAGATCATATCCGGCAATAAGCATTCTCCTGCGTTGCTTAGATACCAAGTTACGAATGTATAAACTTTTGCTAAGGTAATTGATCATATGGTGGTGTAAACTTAGTCTTTCAACTTTGGGTGCCCCATGCTTTGACAATCTCAACCCCATTTAGTTGATATATCAGTTCTTCACTGATAAACTAGGTACCTGTCAAAAACAACATAAGATGTTTATGAAATATGGAATGCTAAACATCAAATCCATGAGAAATAAGAATTCAGGGACAGAAAACATTGTCCCAAATCATACATAGTCATAGATATGACAGCAAGTTGCTTGAACCACCAAAATTATGAAAAGTAAATTTATCTGTGACTCTGGGATTAAATTCAAATTAAATTACAATTCGCATAAACATAGCAAAAATGATCATGGTATTACAAGGGAATACTTCCTTTCTATTTCAAAAAAAAAATGAAGAAGAAGGAAACCCACAATAAATAATCTCATTTTTTGTTCTCTCTTGATTATATTGAGATTTAATGAAACAATCATTTCAATTAACTCCTTAGAATATTTGTTGCTTAGATGGGCCATCTTAAAGACAAGATTTAGAGCATGTTTCTCTTATTTTATCAACAACATAGTCACCAAAATGACATCCAGAAGTAAACACAAAATCAAATGTGTCAAATGAAAACAATATTCCAAGATATTACATTTGTGTTTGATATTTGATTCACTAGCTATGAGTAGCAAATTCTGATTCTTTTTCATAGTTTCTTATGAAAAAGAAAAAAGAAAAAAAATAGAAGAATAAAAAACAGATATCAAATTTTGGTACCTAATAAGTTGAACATGTGGCTCCTGATTGAGTAGCAGTCAAATCTAGCAAAATTCTAGGGCTTCAAAAATCATGAATCTGGGGAAACCCTAGAAAAGCTAGAAAGAAAGATCACAATGGAGGCTTTAGGGTGTGGAGGGTGAAGAAGATCACCTTCAGGATGTTACTTTGGTTGATGAGAAAGGAGAGAGAAAACTGGACATTTGCCAAATTTGGAGGGAATTTTAACCTCATTTCTTAAATTTTTCTCCAAATTTGGAACCAAGAACATAGGGAATGAGTCAGAGGACATCACTCTTTGATGGCTTTTGAATTTCTGTTTCTGCATGGCTCTAACTGCAAATCCATTTCAATTCATGTGTCCATTTTAGTTATGCTTTTCTTTCTTAACGTACTCACAGCACATTTACAAACTTTTGTTGTTATCACAGAAATCATTCTCTGTGATATGGTAAATTTTTGTTTTGACTTTTAATACTTTCTAGGTTTTTTTTTTAAGAATTCTTATTTTATTAATTATCATTATATTTTTTGTTTGAATCTAAGTTGGATGCTATGATATATTTATTTCATTTTCTATGATAATTAGGTGACATCTTTGAAACGAAGGATTGTTCATGTCCTTTGGCATTAAATTAAAAAACAAAATTATAATTAATTTTCTTTGCAATTAACTGCCAAAAATAAAATATCTAGGATCATTAAATTCATCCCTCTTCGTTAATTTGAGTAGAAAGATAAAATCACAGGGAATGAGTCCATAAATAGGTTTATCATCCATTAAGTACTTGTTTAATAGACCTTATATCACAACGTGTTTGAAAGATTTGAAAGGCATGTGAGATGAATTACGACCATCTTATTAAATAAAATAAGATCAGTCACTAATTCTGTAATAAAAAAAATTAGAAATCATAAAATTGGATAAATCATGTCTTTTAACAAAAGAAGATGATTTAAAAGTGTAATTATATTTATGAAAAGTATTAAGTAACCTACAACATTCATTAAATAAAAATGATTATCGTGAAATTAATTGTATATATTATGGTCAAGAATCTTTTATTAATCTCTAAAACAAACAATATCAATATTTATAAAATAAAAGAAATTAAAATTAATTTTTAAATATCTCAATGGTATTTATTTGCTGCTTTGGCATTGGTAAAGAAAATAATTGACTCACTGAATGGCCAAATCCGCTATTATGAGACAATGGACTAAGAAAATCAAAAGATATATTTATTAAAAATGTATTTACAAAAAGATACTTGACCTAAAAAATAAGGCCTACGGACTTTTAAGAAAAGCATCAAAATCCACCTAATTCACAAAATTATTTTTGAAAAAGATGATTTAAATGGAAAAGCAATGTAAATTAATTTTATTTGAAAAATGGGGTAAAGAAATATAAATTTAAACAGATTTGTATAAATAAATAATTTTGAAATGCAATATAAAATATAATAAAGCCATATAAAAAATAGATATTTTTTATTTTTAATTTTTTTATATTTTTCATTATTATATACAAAATAAATAGGGAAGAAATTTCAAATTTTAAATGAATAAAATATTAAATTATCCAAAGTTCTCTCACGCCCAAAATAAGACTAATGTAAATTACACACACATGAACAACTATATGACATATAAAAAATAAATAAATATAAATACACACACAGAATAGCTCTTACGTGAGGAATAACCACACGGCATTTAATTACTTTTGGTCTCTCTTAAATATTCTCAATTTGTTAATACTTTTTCTTTTTCTAATTTTTTTCTATATTTTCTTTTATACTAAAAAACCAAAATAATGAGAGAGAATGTATTCAACCTAACGTGACCTATGGTTACCTATGGTTAGGAGAGATAATAAAATAAACAATATATACAATATGAATATGTTTGTATGCTTACAATAAATTTTTAAAATATTCATATAACGTAATATATTTGCTTATATATTTAAGTATAATTTTTTTGCTTAATATAATATTTGTAGTTTAAAAATAACTTACTCTAATATAATTTTAAAACAATGTTAATAACTATGAGCAATAATCATAAAAGAATCATTGATAATTAGAAAACATAATCGTAATAGAATTCATCTTAAAATTTACGTCGCTTAATAATCATAAAAAAAAAAAAAAACCTCTCAATTTACTTTAATGTTTTTTTTTTTTTACTAAAATAGACTTGTGTAGTGTATTAATGATTTGAAAGTTTTTATTTAATGCATTAATTTAGAATGAGAGTGGCTTACATGCTAGGAAAAAATTGCCTAAAAATTAATTGATCTTAATATTTAAATTTTAATGAAATTAATGATTTAGATTTGGTGTAAGTCATTGAACTTATAAAGGTGTTAATCGTATCTTATAGTAATGGTCAAAATTAAAACATAAAGTCATATAATTTTTTTTAAGTGATCATGTAACCTTCATGTATGTTTTAATCCTAACCATTAATACAAGATTTGGTGGCTATCATTCACTCCTCTCAATTTCGTATAAAAGTAGAACTCTCATCTAATAAAACAAGAGTTTAAATTTAATTCATCCTTAGTATAAAATTTTTTACACTATTAATTAATAAGAAAATGATTTGTAATTAAAAAAACAACAATAACTAAGAATTTTTACTAATAATAAAAAAATTTTAATAACTTTTTAATGATATAACAATATGTAACGCTCCAAAATTTTAAGTAATGAAACCCTTGGATAATTGTTCGTCTTATTTAGATGGACAAACATAGCTAAATAAATATGAAGTTCCATGTACTCATTCAAGAGGGATGGAATTCTATTGTCTTTTATTAGAACATTGATTAGAGAGTGAAGGGAATTTTAGAATATTAAAAGATTTCATATAGTAAAATACTAATATTGCTAACTATGCTCTATGCTTAGGGTATGGAGAAATTTTTTTATAATTTATATATTTAATTACTGATTTTTTATTTATTCATCTAATTATTGATCCATGTCTTTGTTCAAAACGTTGGAATTTGGGCATTTACTTGATTAATTCCAAAATCATTTTGGAATTCATAGAAATAACTTATAGTTGAGGTATTTGGAATTTTAGGGAATTATTTAGTTCACATACTTAAAGGCTTTGTGTATGTTAATTATGCAAACATAATCTTGATTTTAATTCCTAAGGGAAATTGATGCTCTACATGGGTTTTAATAAAATTAGTAAATGTAAGTTAGCCCACATAACCCACTCATATAAATGGGCCTTAGGTTTTAAGATTAGGGATAATAAGAAGAATGACACTTGATTAGTTAGGTTTGGATCTTGGACCATTATGTGACAAATCAAAAAAACAAAAGAAAATTTGGGAGGCAACTAGGCTCAATTTCGATCTCCGTGTTGGAACATGTCGTAGGCCTTCTTTACAATGGATTAACCCATTTGCAATCCAACATATTTAAAGATAAAAATGAAAAAAGTGATATTTGTCTATGTGACCTATTAGAATGGATAGGAGTTTATACGCAAAATGCAGGTCTAATTAAGTGAGCCTTGAGTCCATTAGATAAACAAAAAATAAAATAAAATAAATATAGTAGGAGAAGCCCAATTCGGTACCTCTATGAAAAGAGGGAGCCATAGGCCTCCTCTTAGCAAAAAGGGACATTTATGACCTATTTAGCTCATTTATAAATAACCCACAGACAAATAAATTGGATATATAAAAGATAAGGATTAAAGAGAGAGCCAATAGGAGAGGTTACTTGTATGGGTAAATTTACCAATCAATAATCATTACTTGCATTAATGAGATCTAGGCTCATGATCACCCTCTATAGCCATCATTTGCATTTCCTTCGTCAAAAAGAGATGAAGTCATGCATGAGACCTCTCCCTTTCTTGTATAGTCACTCCGCCCCTTCCATTCAATCAAAATTTTCTCCAAACTTACTTAGAGGAATCCTAATCACCATTTTGTTGTGAATCTCAAGTAAATAGATAGCCCTTCTCTTATATTCTTAACTTTCTCTTTTCTCATGCATGTTGATCATAGAAATAACTTTCCCATTTCAAGATAAGTACTCTCTGTACAAATTTCACTTTAACAATATTTTAATTTACACATTAAAGCTCATATAATTGGGTAGTTAGATAGTCCTTGTTCTCAAATAAAATCCTTAAATAAATTGTAAATTATAATATGCAACATGATCAATCTATGAAATATGAATCTTTGTAAAAATATATGTATAAGTCACTCCTTGCATGCTTGAAATCTCAAATGTTGAAACAAAAACTCCTCGAAAAACATGATGAGTTTCAACCATAGGAGCATATAATGGGCAAAGGTTTGATTTCATTTTTTACCAATAAAATAGTGGTATAAAAATATAAATAGAAATGAGTTTGCATGTAAAATTTTGAAGACAAAAGGTTTCATCTCCCCATGGTGAGCTTTGCTCACTATGAGAAAAAGAAAAGTGAAAATTTTAACAAAAATTCAAACAAATTTTAGAATAAACAAATATGTTCTTGCATGTTGAACTTGTGATTCAGAACCCTCCACTTAAGGGATGAGATTCGGCTTGAATGGGAAATGGGTAGAGTGGAGCACAAATTCTAGTAAAGAATAGCCCTATGATTTGGTCACTAGGGGTTAGATGTGTGGGTTTGAAGCTCAAAATTTTACTTGAGTCTAATCTAATATAAAGAATGAATTTTTATGATCATACATGCTTATTATTGAAATTATGGTATTGTTTAAATAGTTGCTCTTGAACTATGAATGAGTATTGCATAAGCTTAGGTGTATGGATGATTGAAAATTTTGACTTTAAAGGAAGCATGAGCTTTGGCCACTGGGGTAATTTCATAATAAGTTTGAAATTTTTAATCTATGCATGGCTTATTAGAGTAGTGAAATTTGTGTGAAAATCTCATTTATGAAATATGACATGTATGAATCAAAAGAACTTGGAAATATGGGATTAAGTGGTTCTTGGCCACTTGCTTAATGAAAGTGCATGATTTGGTTACAAATTCATTAAGTAGGCCTGTTGAACTTGCTATGATGAAATTCAAATATTAGAAAGTCCAAAATTTAATCTTGAATCATATATGTATCATCTTATCTATTGGGATACTATCTTATTTGTGTATTGTGAGAAATGAATTTTGGCTCCATGAAATGGGCCAAAGGTCAAAACTTACAAGCCAAATAAGAGGCAATGTGCTTCTTGTTCTTTTATTGGAAATGCATGTATGCTATATATAGGCCTATATTTGTACTCTATGTGGCTGAATTGGTATGAATTCTAAGCTAAACAAGTATATTATAGTAAAATTGATTATTTTATGTGAAAGCCCACAACGTTGGGCTTAATAGAATAAGTGAACAAAATTTAAAACCCCTAGAAAGTAACTGAAATTTAAGGGAATTTGAAAAATTAAAGTCTCACGTGTGAATAGCATATGTTCAACCACTATAGGTCTAAAAGGCAAAGGTTTGAACAGAATAAAATTGTTGTATGCCTATATATATATATATATATATGTTTTGACCATTGAGGGCTTAAGTGGCAAAAACTTGACAAAATAAATTTATTGTGTGCATATTGATGTATGTTTCAAACAAGCCTTAAATAAATGGGTTAGCCTTGTGTATAAAATGAGAAATCAATAAAATGTTATTATATGTGATGAAACATATACATATTGAGATTATGGGAAAGGCCATGATTATGGCAAGAGAATGGGAAGCATGTGCTATATAAATTTGAGGAGAGATGGATAAGATTGACCCTAAAGAAAATAAGGTGAATTATTACATGCTTATGAATGCATGTATTACTATGCTTGATTATTAACTTTGTTTCAATGCTTATGTTCAATTTATTATTACACATGAGTATATAAGAAAGGCATATGTGATTGAATATATGAATGCATGGATAAATAAGTGAATGCATATACATTCATATGCACGATCACAAAAGTATATAAACATAACTAGTATACGAAATGAGTTCATGAAAAGAATGTACATATTTAAACATGAACGAACATATGAATGAAGGCATACAAAGGATTAAGTAAATGGGCACGCATGCTCAAATGTATGGATGAGCATGTATGTGTGAATGTATGAATTTATGAATATATATATATATATATAAACGAATGAATGTATATGAATTAGTGTATGTATATACATGCGAATACAAATATGTAATTATAATGGTGAGGTAGGAGTTGTATAGAACAATAAATGGAAATGAATATAGGTGTGGAACATTTGCGTGCAAAAGGATATTTATACTAGATTTGTCTATGTAATTAGGCTAGAACACTAGAAAAGCATATGAGAAACATAAAAGTGCTTCAATGAGTACAAGTGTATATCGTTAGGTTAAAATACTCAAAACTAATAGAATTATTAAAGTATTTTTGCATGGAGTTTACTTTCAAAGTCTATATAACTTATCCTTATTGTTATCCATATCTACCTCTTTTACTTTCTTTATTGACCCGCTTGGAAGTCAGATTATATTCATTGTTAGAGCTTAACACACTTTAAAGTCAAGAATATAGATTTTATGAATTTGCATGATGGAATAAGGCAGTGAATTACAAATATGAGGGAAAATTAAGAGCTTAGAGTTCATCTCAATTTTAGTATGAAAAGATTTGGGTTTATCCTAACTATTTTATAGTATCTTATTTATAATCTTTTGAGAATGTTGCCTTTGGGAGATCCATGGAAAATATCCCTAAATTAGGAAATCTTTCCATCTTGAAACTTTAATGTTTTGAATAAAAAAAATTGGTTCTTTTTCATAGCAAGTTTAAAAAGAAGCATTTTAGTAAGATTCTTAACTAGAATAGAAGGTTCCAGGTATATATGAGTAAATGATAATGTAAAACTTATTTACATTTACAATGAGTCAAATTTAAATCATTAAAATAATAAAATACTTAATATTTTTCCAAACTCTCATCAATAACACATATTTAAAATTAAGGGGTGTTTGGTTAGGAAATTTTAGGGGATTGGTAAGAAAATCAAGAAAACTGATTCCTTTATAGTTACTAAACCTTAATGAACTCGCTCACTCTTTCCCCACTTAAAGTTTCAGAAAATGCTATTTACCAAAAACAAGAAATACTCCTTTCTCTTTCCTTCTCTCACTTCATAAAGCTCTACCACCTTAACCTACCACCATTTATTACCATTGACCATCGCTCTCACTACTACTATCATTGATCACTATCTACAATTACCTTTTGCCATTAACCATTGCCTATTATCACTTTCTGTCATTTGCTATCACCCAACATCACTACCATTGTTAACTACTACCTATTACCATTTACTTTCTATCACTGTTGATCAACACCTATCACCACTTATAACCACTAACCATTACCCACTACAACTTTCACTATTGGCTACCACTTATAATCTTTGACCACTGATTACTATCACCTTTTGTCATTAATGACAGTCCACCATTAACTACCATCCACCACTACCTATTACCGTTGACCACCACCTATCATCACCTATCACTATTTATCATTGTCCACCATTACTTACAACCATGGACCACCGCCCTCCATCACTTATTGTCGTTGACCATCATCTAGCACCATTTACCACTGCTGACTACCATACATTACTGTTGACCACTGCCTAACCAAACTATACGAAAAGAGAATAATAAACAGTGTAATTCCATTTCCTAATTAAACCAAACAAACCAAATAGTAGCATTACCATTATCCTTGCCGCTCGTGTTTGATTTCTTTCCCTTTCTATTTTTATGGATTGAACCAAACATCCCTAGAGATAAGGTATATATATATATATATATATATAATCTAAAACTAAATTTGTAGTTTAATATTATGTGATATAAGGTGAAGTATAACTTTATGAAGATGTTTTTGTAATATCTCAAAAAAATTTTAATGACCTATAGAAATTTTCTTAGTTTTTATACAATATATTTTAAGAATAATTGTATTTTTTTAGTAAATAAAAAAATTTTATAAATATTATTTTGAATTATATAACAAGTAAATAATATTAACAGAAATTAAATACTAAACAGAGTGATTCTAACTATATTTTTTGGAAACTTCATATATTATTTCTTTTGAAGCATAACTCATACAGCATCTTTCATGCCTCTTAAAAAGAAAAAAAAATAAAGGAAGGGATTTTAGAGCCAACCCCTTCATATAAGGATAGCATATAATAAACACTCATTAATGTCTTCTAGGGAATGATTTATTGCTTCATAGCCACTAAACGATAGCTTTTGTAACCTACGTATATAATTTGCAAATGCATCACTTTTGCCAATGTGGTATTCTAAAAATATATAGCATAATCTTTATTTCTATTTTACACGTACATACCGATACTTATATCAATATTAAGCTTATAGTTTACAATTATATATACTCTTGTAATCATACTGCATGTTGGCTGTCTTCTACCATTACCATTATTTTGTTCCTTCATTATAAATGAATTCATTGCTTCATGGTTAATTCATTTATTATTATTATTATTATTATTATTATTATTATTATTATTATTATTATTATTATTATTATCACATTAAATTTGCTAGTATTTATCATGGGGCATGGTTTATCTTTTGCATAAATTATTTGTATCTCTATTTTTACACTTTTGCCTCTCTTTAACCAAAAAAAAAATTGTACACTATGCCATTTCACCTTAATGATGTCCCTTTCTTTTTAGAGATATTCACTATAATTTTATTTGATTATGTAGTTTAGAAAGCTTAGTTTATTTTTTATTGACACTAGAAAAAAAAAAGGAATTTGGCCACTAAAATGTTTCGATTGCTAATTACAACCGAATTGCGACTACTTTGTGACTGATTGACTAAGAAAAAAATTTGAAAAATTTTTGTAGTTTAGCGACTGAATCAGTGACCGAATATTTTAGTGGCTAAAATTTTGGTCAGTATTCAGTCGCTGTGTAGTAGCAAACAGTGAAAATTTTAAATTTTTTTGGAAAAAATTTTTGCGACCGAATATTTCGATGGCCATATTAGGTCTTAAGCCTTTAGCGACCGAATTTTTCGATCACAATTTGCAATGCAAAATGAAGGACTAAAATGAAAAACTTTTTCAGGGACTAAATTGAAAGGTTATTCATTTTAGTGGGTAGGTTTTTAATTAATACAAAGTATGGGGGCCAATTTGAAAATATTGGGGAAACCGGCCTAGCCTGTAATCGATCACCGGCCCCCCCTCCTTTTTCCTATCTTCTTCAGAAGCTTTACCTAATTTTCACCCTAGTTTTTTTTTACTTATTCCTCTCTCTCTCTCTCTCTCTCTCTCTCTCTCTCTCTCTCTCTCCCGATGTTTTCATCTTCACTCTCAACCTCCCTTCGACTGGTCGAACTCTAGCAAGTCCGGCGAGCTCCTTCCTCCTTCGGCCTCCTTCTCCCTTCGCGTGAAGCTTTGTAAATAGCTGGTGGGTTAGAGAGAAGTGGCTAGAGATTCTTGTGGGTGGTGAAGAACCCACCATCTAAGCAAAGCCAGAACCTTGCTACATGATCCTAAGAGGACCCAAATTTGGACTCTCTGTTACCGAAGGGTTTCGTGGATCGGGCTAGAGAGAGAGGGCTAGTGGTGAAGAAATGGGCTCCATAGGTGGCGATGCTAAGCCATGTGTCGGTGGGTGGGTTTGTGAGTCATTGTGGATGGAACTCGGTGCTTGAAGTGGTGTGCGGTGGAGTACCCATAATTGCTTGGCTGTTATATGTAAAGCAAATATTCAATAGGGTGGTGTTGGTGGAGGGAATGAAGATTGCACTGTGGATGCACCAGTCGAAATCTAGCTTACCACAACCACCATCTCTCCCAAGACCTCCCTCTCTACCATTTCACTGACTAATAGTAGCAGCAGAACCAGGCTCTTTCCAAAAACTCGTTGCGGACCATATTGCCCATTGACTTAGCCACCAAGTCCGGCTCCAATCCCCACCACCAACACCCTCTTCAAACCGCGCCCAATTGGCTCAACAACGCCATCTTTTGCACCCAATACAGCAACAACACTAACAATGGCGCTACCAACAATGGTGGCACCAATTTCCTCAACTTCCACACAGCCGCTTCTGACTCCACCAGACCCACTTCCCAATCTTCCAGCCAATGGCTGGCTAGCCCGATCCTCCACCACAACCATAGCGAGGTCATCGACGATGTTGCCGCTAGGGACTCCATCATCGCCAGTGCCACCTTATCCCATGAATCTACCGATTTCAAAGCCAACAGCAATAATCTCAATAACAAGGGTGACACAATGGTCATGGACGATAGTGGTGGTGCTGGCGAGGGGTTGATGAACTAGCAGAATGCTCGATGCAAGGTGAAGATTCTGGCACACCCGTTGTACGAACAGCTACTGTCGACCCATGTGGCGTGCTTGCGGATCGCCATGCCGATTGACCAGCTGCCAAGGATCAATGCTCAGCTTGCACAGTCACAGAATGTGGTGACTAAGTATTCGACTTTGGGACATGGGACTCAGACTATGGTCGAAGATGATAAGGAACTCGATCAGTTCATGGTAATTTTTTCAATTATTTTTTTTGCACTTATTTGATTTTTTTTCTTCATTGCTAAAAGGATTGACCTTTGTTTTATGGGGATTATTTAAAATTTGATGGTTTCTCTTCTTCTTGGTTTTGCCATTTGCTTGTCAATTAATGGGTGGAGTGCATTACAAATTTGAGCCAAAGGAAAATTACTGGTTCTGCAAGTGTGTATGTGGTGATTTTTCCAACTCTAAGGTTCCTTGTTTAAATCTTAATTTGAATAATCCTAGTTTAAGGATTTCATCGATTGTCTTTTTGGATGATAAAAGACCTGATGAGGAGGTTGATCTTTGTGGTAGGATATTTATTATCAGTAACAGAGAAACAAAGGAGCTCAAAGTAGTGGATTTTTCCAATTATTGTCTGGAAAATTTGTGAAAACAAATCAAAATTTGGTTGTCCACTAATTGAATGGATAGAGAGGAAACAATCGGAAAGCCTTGAGTTGGAATTTGACTCAGAATTGCAAAAGCATATACACTTCAACCTTTTTTTTTTTTTAGAAAACCTGGATTTACACAGGAGTCGTTGTTCGTAAAACTAGGATGACATTTAGGCAGCTTGGCTGTCTTGTTTTCTATATCTTTTCCTTTTTGCCAATTTCTTCTATGAGCTTTCTAGGATTCATCATAGATTGATTCTAGAAGGTTTTAATTACAAGGACGAGCTAATTTGAATGAGCATGTGACATGTAACATGCATTTCTTGATTATCATATGGAAAAAAGCCCCATATACTCCAATTATGACAGACAAAGTCATATGACATATAGAAAGTTTGTATACTTATGATGCTTTCTTCATTCTGCAGTCGCACTATTTTCTGTTACTCTGTTCCTTCAAAGAACAGCTACAGCAACATGTGAGGGTCCATGCAATGGAAGCAGTAATGGCTTGTTGGGAAATAGAACAATCTTTCCAAAGTCTAACAGGTGCTTAACTCCTTCAATCTTACTTCATTATTTGCAAGGTCTTGAATATTTTAAATTAGCTTGTAATCTTCTGTCTACTTCTTATATTCGAGTATTATTCTCTACAGTTTCTTAGTATAATTGAGGAACTGATTCAATTCCTTCAGAGTTTAAGAGACTTAATCACAGACAGCAAATTAGATATCAGACTAAACACTTGTTTTGATGTCTCACTATTTTGGTTCAAATAAAATTTGTTGTAGCCATTTAGTCCCTCAGTTATTCAATCGCATCTAGTCAAGTCCTTTGTTGCCTTAAATTGTTAACATGGCAAAGACAACTACAAGGCCATATCAGTATTGTATGGTTGCCATGTCAAAATATCAGTATGCATATCAGCAATTTTATTACTAGTTTTAACAGTAGACTAATAGAAGGACCAAATTGACACAAACCAAATTAGTAGGGACTAAAATATATGCTTATCTACTGTACTGATAACTAATTGAAAGGGATACTTGTTGCAGGAGAGGCCAAAGCATGATACTGTAAATGAAGAAGTGCACAAGAACAATCAGATGGATGGAAGAGACAAAAACAGTACCAAATTAGTGAAAGGAATCAAATCTTGCTGAAGCAACTTAGATAAAATCACAAACTCTAATGCTAAAAATCTTGCTAAAAAGGAATCAAATCATGAAATTTGTGAACCAGTTG
>JANHAO010007197.1:0-20467 GCA_026873985.1 Saraca asoca
TTTATATCCAAATGCACAGAATGTATAGTCCAGGATGCAATAGAACTCAATCAAATTGGTCTAGGACACCCATCCAGACTAACATGAATTATGTATGAATTCATTTAGAAATTATATGATTGTTATTGTATGAGATTGTGATAATTTTTAATTGTTAATTATTCCTAAAATACAGAATGTTGTGAGAAATTTTAGATTAATTTAGTGTCTTACAACAATACATTAATGAATTTTTTTGTTGGAATAATTTCTTATGAGTTTTTTAAACAATTTGCACAAATCAATTGTTGGATTTGTGTGTATTTTGCTGGAGTTGTTAATTTGGATCTATAGATGAATATTTTAGGTTTTCTGGAGGGAGATTTCTTTTAAATTTGGACAATTTTGTCTTGGTTTCTTCAAATTGATTCCTCATTAGTGTTAGAATCTTACAAGGAACAGAACCCTCCAAATTAATTTGATAGAAAATCCATTGAAATAGTTAATCTAAATGAAAATTTTGGATTAAAACACAAGTTTACAAAATTGAAGCACATTTTTTCAGTTTTTGTTCAAATTGAAGTGTGGATTAGTGTTAGATTTAATTTAGCAAGAAAATCTATACAAAAATTTGAGTAAAAATGGCTAAGTTTGGCCAAAATGACAACTGAAAGCAGGGCAAAGAATCGGGTCTGTCTAACTCGGAATCAACTATTTAGGACTCCATTTATAGTGATTTTGATGGCGTTGAGCTCCACTCTTTAAGCATATTTTTTTTGGAGATTTTTTTAGATTTTTCTGAAATAAACATTATTTATTTCATTTTGGTCTAATTTATTTAAGTGTTAATTTGACATTTTTTAGGCCTAAAAGTTTTGTTATGTGATTTCTACATATTAAACTATAGTATACAATTTTTTAATAATTTATGTTATTGTTTGGTTATTATATGAATTTTGCATGTTTATATGCATAAAGTTGGAATTATGTAGGGATCACGTTTACTCATATTATATTATGAAATTTTGCGTAATTATGTACTCATTTATCGTGGCCTATTGCATAAAATTTTTGATAAATAAAATTATTTAATTGTATTAAGGAAAGTGATATATTAATAATATTTATATCCTATCGGTGTGATATTATTAATATAGTTTTGTTTGTAATAATATGAATGTTGGAGGTAAAATGTTATATTTTTAAAATTTTTGAACACCCTATCAATGTTAGATTAAGAATATAATAATTAATTCTTATATTGTATTATAAAACCTTAAATGTCCTATTGTTGTTAAGTTTTATAATATAATACTATAGACAATTGCAAAGTTTATGTTTAATGAGAAAATTCAAGCATGATTAAGTTTTACATATGTTATATATGTATTTATGATTAATTTCATAAATAATTTTCCTCAATCTCACTACCTATTCAATTGATCGTTGAAAACATTGAATAAGACAAATCATGAGGATTGGGCAGATTACTGAAGCTTTATCTGATGATCACCAATTTGGATCTGACACTGAAAAAAGGAACCTGTTATATTAGAAGTGTGGATACACTTAAAGAGAGTGTGTCTAATGATCATGAAGTACACAATGGATACGACCATTAGGTAAAGTGTTCTTGAATCTCAGAAAGTCAAGGCTTTTCTCGATTTTGTTATTGAAAAATATATAAGGTTTGATAAAGTCAAGAAAGGACATTACCTTTCACTACTTGAATAGACAACTTATAATGATGTTAGTGGAGTATGTGAGCATATTTTGAAATTTGTCCACTATCATAACAAAAAGAAAAGCATGCAAGTTGACATAGGAGATAGTTTTCTAATATAGTGTGCACTAAAGTCTTCACATGCTTAGTTCAATGTCCTAAAGACATCTTATAATACCTAGAAGGATGAATGGACTATCAATGAGTTATCCTCCATAGTTAGTCAAGCTAAAGAAGACATAAAGAAGGAAAAGATTCAATAGTCAATTATGTTTCCTTTGATTCCACTTTAGAACAATGAATAAGAGCACATTTAAAGGACAACAAGAGGAAATCCACATATAAGAAAAAGAAGACTGAAATAGGTGAAAAGTGTCACAAGACCAAGAAGTCTTAACTCAAGAAATGACAGAATCTGCAAAAAGTATGTGTACAAAAAGTTAGACTACTTCAAGTATAAGTGTCACAACCTGATTTCTTGGCCATAACCAGCATGACTGTCAATCTTTTATTGATAGTCACCAACCTTTATCCATTTTCTATTACCTATTTTTATTCATACTTGTTTCACCATTATTGGTCATATTTACTCAATTCCAATTTACTGGTTTGAATATTGAAGACTTATAAAATAAAAGTAGATCAACTTGAAATATGAACATATTTCATAATATACAATGGCATTGCCCAATAGGCATATGCCGGGTTAAATATTTGTTCATAAGTTATATACAAGTTCCTAACTACATCAAAACCTTCTGTTTAAAAAGCCATTCCTACCACCCTACGTCCTTTCAAAGGCAAAATAACTAAAAGTTAGATTAACCTATGATTTACCATGAATCCAAAAGTATAAGTTAATATAACTAAGTCCTATAGCCACACTATTTATAGTTTTTTAAAAAAAGTTAGCAAAATGCATAGTTTGATGGTAAATCTCTTGAGGTCAAACCATCCTAAGGTCATCATAAGAAGAACACTTGGTAGTTCCATGGGCATGATCTCCACATCATGTAGTACTTTACAATCCACTAAATTCAGAATAACACTATAGTGGATTCTAATTTCATAGACTCCTATCAAATGTGATTTCCATTGAATTATTGTTCATGCTTACTTCTCTAAGGGAGGATTAACTGTAATGTCTTGAAATTCTGAAAAATAATCTATAGAAGAGTAAGTGTGGGGCTCAATGAGATAATTTGTACCAAACTTATGAATTTATCCAATAAAACAACACATATATACATCAACATCATAACCAGGTAACCATTTCTCATACCAATAATTATAAGCAAGCCTTTAAGTTCAGAGACTCACCTCTAAATGGTATTACATCACATTATCTATAGCACATTATACTGAATCAGGGTTTTCATAGCCTTAAGCTACCATCCTTAATTAATACGTTATTCGATCTCATTATATCACATTTTAATATTCCATAAAATAATGATGCATGTAAAAACAAAATACATAATAATAATCATAAATCTCCTTGTTACTTCATATCAATCTTATCTCTTTAAGATAGCCTTATCCCATTCATCATATCAGTAAATCTAGGATCTGGATTATTTTTTCCCTCTTATCTCATCAATCACATATCAAGTTTCATATAAACTTTAAAGCATTCAGTAGCATCATTCTCAAAACAATTATGTCATAAATGTGCATTTCAATCACAATCTTAATCATATACCCTTTATGACATTTCATCCACAGCATTCATTACGACATATGTCATCCCATGTTTCATGGGGAAATTACCATACTTAAATAATATTACTACTCACAATAACTATATCACACATTCACATTCAATCTTAATCTCAATCATAAGAATTACATTCCTTGTTACATTATCATACTATCGATTATAGATAATTATTGAATATATTGAAATTGGTTTATGAATTACTCATATAGGATTCTTACTTGCTTCATTTAACTAACTAGAATGCACACAAGATACTACCGAAGGGTTAAGAAATATCTAGCAAGGAGGAATGAATTCCTTTAGAAGGGAGAAAATTTCTGGAGGTGTGATCAGAAATACAAGTAGGATCAAGCTTGAAATTTTAGTAGGATCGCGATTAGAATCGCGAGAATCAGATAAGAAGGATTTGATTCACCTTAAGGAAATCCATTTCAAAATACGAGTCTGCTTGCCAAAATTTGAAAACTTTCAAGAAGTCCAAGTTATGCATGTGATTAGAATCATGATATGAATCGAAAAATAGGGTATGGCAGTTCAATTTGACTCACAAGAATTTAATTCAATTCTCGATTTGAATTGCAAGACATAATACAGCTCGATTCTTACAAGCATGATCATAGAGACATTGTAAAAAGTGGTGATTTGACTCTTGAATTCTAGAAAATACAAAAAACAACAAAGAAACAAGGGAACAACTTCTAGACTTACACCAAATCATAGGAATTTAACATAACATATTTTGAAGACTTAACACGCTTAAAGCCCAACCTTTTTACTAAAAAATCAATTATTATATCAACAAGATCATTTAAACTCAAACTTTATTATACAATTATAAATACCAATTTTTATCCACTTGCTTTCATAATCAAAGGATTACAGCCAATAAACATAATATGATTCACAAGAAAGGTATGAGTCACTCACCTTAGCAACTGGAACAAGAAATCTAATCAAATGTCATAAAGATCTCCAACACTCTTCAAAAATAAGAAAGAAGAGCATATTAGTTTCTTAAATTTTTTGAGAATTTTTATCCTCAATTAATCATATACCATTAAATCATGGTTCCTTTGCATAGAAACATGCTAAATATAATCGATTCAGGCTCTAAAAACACCAAAAAATCAAGTAGGTTTATGGATTAAATGATGATGCAAATAGTGACTTTTTTATTCAAAAATTCATAACTTGGATTATATTTGATTAGTCCACGAGATTTTGACATCAAATTGAAGAGGAAGAATAGAGAAATCGACAATAAAAATTTAAGAAATTAATGTGAAGATAGGAATGCTTACTTGAAAAGAAAGAGAGATGTAGAGAGAGAAAGCTCCAAGTTTAGAAAGCAAATCATGGGTTGCACGTAAGCAACTAAGAAATGGTCAGGGAAGAAATAAGAAATTGACCCCTTAAGGGAAAAATAGGAAAATTTATATCCTTCGACTTTTGACTTCAATTGACTTTATTTTCTCTTTTAAAAATTTTTCTTATTTCTTCAACTTTGGATCCAAAATTAACGTACTCAACAATCGCCAGCAGTCATGAAATTTTAATATAAATTAGTTAAATTAATTACTTTCGTAATGACTATAATTTTACTCTCACTGCGTACCAGTAGCCCCAATTTCGATCTTTTCAAAGTTTTCTAAAAATTAAATCCCAAAGTATAAATTTTATTTTCTGAGCATCCACAATGAAAATTTCAATAGCCTAAAAATTCCTAAAATGCTTATAATCTATTTCTACCATATTCGAACCTCTCATAACCCAAAATTATAGTTTTGACATTCTCAAAAATTTCAAATCCATCCTTTCGAATTTTTTTCTTGAAAAGTCATTTTATTATCGAAATCAGTTTTAAAAAATTCAAGGTATTACAATAAAAAATGCCTTGGAAAAAAGAAGAAAAGTACTCATCTAACTCTAGTGTATTTTGAATCAAATACAATTAATATGTCATTAAATACTTGGTGATTGAATAATAGTGCTACAATTTATGTGACAAATTCCTTATAGACACTCAGAAATATATGAAAACTAAATAATAAATAGCTGATAGTTAGGCTTGGAAGACGGTGACAAAGTGCAAATAGAGCAAATTGGAGCTATTTCTTTATTTTTACCTTTTGGTCATATTTTGGAATTAAAAGGCATTTCCTATACCTTTCATGAGAAGGAATTTAATTTATATTATTGCATTGTATTATGATGGATATTCTTGCTACTTTTGTAATGGTAAATTTGAATTGCTTTATGATTCCTCTATTGTTGGTTTTAGTTTGTTATGTGATAAAGTATATTAAAGAAATTTGGTCCCTAATTTTGCCAACTCAATTAATATTGTTAATAAAAAGAAAAGGGGCATAACTAATAAAAGATCTTTAACATTGTGGCACAGATGCCTAGGGCACATGTCCAAAGAGAGGATGCAAGGGCTAATAAAAAAAAAAAAGTTCTTCATGATCTAGACATATCAAATTTGACACATGCATAAATTATTTTAAAGGGAAGCTCCTCGTTAAAGCTAGAAAGGGAAAGATAAGCAAAAAAATAAGATATTCTAAAGCTAATCCATGCCAACATTAGTGGACCAATTGCACCCAACACAAAGGGTGGTTTCAAATACTTCATCATCTTCATTGATAACTATTTTAGATTCGGAAGGGTAAAGCTACTTGGTGACAAATCTTAATTGTTAAATGCCTTCAAAACATTCAAGGTTATAGTTGAACTTAAATAGGGAAACAAGATTAAAAGTGTCAATTTTGATAGTGGTGATGAGTATTATGATAAACATGATGAAATCAAGAGAAATTCTGGTCATTTTGTTAATTATCTACATGAGTGTGGAATTGAAACTAGTTATACCATACCTAAGATACCGAAATAGAATAGTATTGCAAAAAGAAGAAATCTTACACTTATGGATATGGTGAGGCGCATGTTAGTTTATCATTTTTTGTTAGAATTTTTATAGGGTGATGCCTTGCAAATAATTACATACATCTTGAATCAAGTTTTGAGTAAGTCCATGCCTAAAACTCCTTATGAGTTAATGTATGGGAAAAAGCCTAGTGTGAGGCATTTCCATATTTGGGGTTGTAAAGCTGAAATGAGGTTATATGTTCCATCTACAAGAAAGCTTGATTTAAAAACCATTATGGGGTTTCTTCGTTAGTTACTACAGTGGCTCCAAAGGTAGTAGGTTATACTTCCAACTCATTCCATCAGAGTTGTTGAATCAAATCATGCTGTTATTTCAAGGATGAGTTGGATAGTGAGAGTGAGATCCCATGCATCACCACTTTTAGATAAGATTAGGTTGTAATTCCACTAGCACCTTCAATGGTTGAGACATTTTCTATTGTTCCACCAAATAATTCAAGACAACCAATAACAAAAGATGTAGAGTTAGATGAGATGATTGAAGAAATTTCCTTGAAGAGGTCTTAAAGGGCTCGTAGACCAACATTTTCAAATGACTATTTGTTATATCTGCAAAAGCATGCATATGATATTATTGATGATTCTGATCTCACAAATTTTTCACAGGCTATTTCTAGTCCTAATTATGTAGAATGGATCAATGCTATGAGGGATAAATTGGTCTTAATGCATAAGAATGAAGTAAGGGATCTAGCTAAATTGCCTGTTGGTTGCAAGCCATATAATTGTAAATGAGTTTTTAAGACCTAACAAGATGCTCAAGGAAAGATAGAAAGATATAAAACCAGACTTGTTGTAAAGGGCTGTACTCAGAAAGAAGGCATAGACTATAAAGAAACTTTCTCACCAATTTCAACTAAAGACTCATTCTGAGTTGTTATGGCACTAATGGCTCATTTTGACTTGGAGCTACACTAGATGGATGTTAAAATGATTTTCTTGAATGATGATTTGTCAAAAACTATAAATATGAATTAGTTAAATGGTTTTCAAGAGAAGGGCAAAGAAGACCTACTATGTAAACTAAAATCATCCATATGTGGTCTAAAACAGGTGTCTAGACAGTGATATCTCAAATTTAATGAGATCATGACTTCTTTTAGATTCAAGGAGAATAATGCAGACCAGTGCATATATATGCTAGTAAGTGCACGAAGTTTTGTAATTTTGGTACTTTAAGTTGATAATATTCTCCTTACCAGTAATGACATGAATCTATTAAATGAGACAAAGTAGATATTATCAAAATATTTTGAAATGAAAAATCTTGGTGATGCTTCTTTTTTATTGGGTATACAAATTCATTGTGATAGATCCCTGAGTATGTTTGGCTTGTCCCAAAAATCATACATTGAGAAGATAGTAAAAAGGTTCAACATGTCCACTTGCTCTTATGTTTCTACACCCATCTAAAAGGGTTAGGTATTTTTGAAAGTCCAATGTCCTTAAAATAAAGATGAAGAAGCAAAAATGAAAAAGGTCTCATATGCTTTTGTTATTGGTAGCCTAATGTATACTCAAGCATAAGCACGTCCTAATATACTTTATGTTATTGGTGTACTAGGGAGATACTCAAATGATTTTGGTCAGAGACATTGGATTGCTACTAAAAGAGCTATGAGGTACCTACATAGTACAAAAAATTATATGCTAGCCTATACGAGATCCGATGATCTGATGGCTACAAATTACTCAGATTCTGATTTTGTTGATTATTAAGATGATCATAAATCATTTGGATGCATTTTTATCATGGTTGGAGGTGTTATTTTATGGAAAAATGTCAAGTAGTCACTTAGATCATCCTTCGATATAAAATTAAAGTATGTTACTTGCTCTAAAACTGCTAATGAAAGTGTATGGTTAAGGAATTTTCTTTTTGGATTTAACATCGTTGAGAGGATTTCAAGGCTTTTAATCATTTATTGTAACAATGATTTTGCTGTGAACTTATCTCAGAACAATAAAAGTTCTATCTGTACAAAACACTTTGATATCAAGTACCAATTTGTTAGAGAGAAACTATGTAAGCATCATACTTGCACTATGTGGATCCACTAATCAAAGGCGTTTAAATGTATTATAATTATGTAAAAAATATGAGTTTAGCTAAGTCTTGTAATGTTTTGAGTTAGTAGAAATTTATATTTAATGTAATAACATTGAACTTATTGTTAATCTCGGGATTTGTATTAATGAAATATTCACGATGTTGTTATATGTTTATTATTATTTGTGCATAGTATTTATGGCATGTTATTAGAGGCATTTAGATTATATCTTATTATTGTGTTAAAAATGTTGATTCTTTTTAGGCATCTTAGATGAATGTTTTATACCATTATAGGGAAATTTACATATAATTACACTTGCTGTTACGTAAATCTTGTTACTCACATCTCATATTATGTTTATGGTTATTAAAGTGTAAGTGTTTAAACATGTATGATATCAATATCCCTATCAAATATGATGTTCTATATTGTTGGACACTTATCTCGATCTAAACCTATGGTTATAATAATGGTATAATTACTTTGACATTTGTTGATCTAGCCACATGTTATAATTTAGAGAACTGTTGTTTGTACTATAATTTAAATTATGTCGTCCAAGTGGAACTTACATATTACAAATTATTAATAAAGTCTAAATTATAATATATATGAATGTCAAATTAATAATATTTTTATATGAGCCTACATAAGTGATAATTTAGTTTTGACTTTTGATGACAATCAGGCCCAATGGATACAATTGGTTTGAGCCTTGTTTTTTTGAGCTTTTTTTTATGATGGATGGTTCAGCTTAATAAAGTTTATTGTTTAGTAAAATGAGAAGAGTCCTTACTCTCTAACCTAGTTTAGTCCTTCTACCTTTCTCACCTAGTAGTAGATATTCTTTCCCTCTTGATGATTAGATTTTAGAGATAGTGTATCTATTGAAAAGATCAATCATCTTGCTAAAAATATCAGCATCTATCAAAAAGATCAATCATAACAGAATCATAAATTCATAAAAAAAATTCAAGTAAATAATTTAAATTTTTTATTTAATATATAATTTACACATTGTTCACACGCATAATATGAATAACCGATTAGTTTATTCATATTTTTTATCCTACAAGCTTCACTTGATTTTTTGTAACTCGAATGTCATGGTCTGTTGAAGGTTTTTGATAAACCTCTTAAGACTCCTTTGATGGATAGCTTATTCCTTGGGACGAACCAAGTTCCCAATACTTTGATATATTGTCGTATACTCTTCTTATATTGGGTTTGTTCCAATAAAATACATGACTCATCTCCATGTGAGAGGAAATATTTTAAAAGAGTTTATAAGACTATCTGAAGTGGGAGAAGTTTAAGGAAAAGTTTAATTTAAGTAACCCTTTTTAAAGTTACTTATCCACTGTCAAGTAACTGTAAAATTACAAGTCAGTATTGCAGTTACTTGTTAAGCAACTGCATCTTAATATTAAAATGAATCCAGTTGTGAGATAAATTATGAGGTCCATTTAAGAAATTTGATAGAGTTGTACCATTATGGAATAAAATTATTTGAGTAACTTGAGTGTAAAATGATATGAGGGACTCAAACAAAAATTAATAAATAAAATTTAAGAAACTCTTGTAAGATGCTTGTATTGTAGATGATCTAATATTCCTCAAATTCCTTAGAAAATGATAGGTCACATTTTATATAAAAGGTTTCTCTCTCTCTCTCTCTCTCTGATATCAATATGAACAAAATACAAAATTCATCTTATGTAAAAAAAATAAAAAAATAAAAGAACATCCTGTAAAAGTGTCTCAATTACCACTCAAACCCTCTCAACATATTGCTTCTTGACCTGAAGAACCAAAGTCCCTGTTCTCCCGCATACAATTTCATGTATCAACGTGGACTTTATTCTCTAGATCTTGTGGCTCTGTCTTTACGTCATTTCAAAAAATAAAAACTTTGTAAACTTGGAAAGATACACCGTAAGGCTTCCCTCCATTGGTGGTCCAGCTGCGCAACCACCGATCGTAGGACCCAAACCCTGACGTCCCTACAGCCACCGGCAAAATCAGGTGACCTAGACTTTAAGTCCTACGAACCTCATAAAAGCAACAGCCTTTGGCTTCGCCTCTCTTTTCTCTTTGCTTCATTTCTCTCTCTTTACCTTCGCTTTTCGCCAGTGACTGCACAGTGACAGAGAGCTCTGGTTTAGCCATGGCTTCCTCCAAGGACCGCGAGAACTTCGTCCACATTGCTAAGCTTGCTGAGCAAGCCGAGCGCTACGACGGTATGTCTCTGTTTAGATCTTCAGTGTGAACATTCATTCCCCCATTTTTGTCTCATTCCACTATCAGTTTACTATTTTCAGTAGCTAATATGACTACCCATTTGCTATCTTATTTAGAATGACCTCTGCTATTAAAAAAATTCGTCTTTTGGCTAAAACTCGCTTTTCTTTACAGGCCCACATTTAAATTTTCATGGTAAACTAATTATTCAAAAAAAATGAAAGAAATTTTGAATCGGGTTTTTCACACTGATTTCACTTAGTAAATTCTGTTGTGAGCTTTGGAATTGATTCAATTACACTGTGAAATGGCTTCAGTGCTGAAATAATCTTAGCTGGTGTGCAGAAATGGTGGATGCTATGAAAAAAGTGGCAAATCTGGACGTTGAGTTGAGTGTAGAAGAGAGAAATTTATTCTCAGTTGGGTACAAAAATGTGGTTGGAGCCCGGAGAGCATCCTGGAGGATCTTGTCATCCATAGAGCAGAAAGAGGAATCAAAAGGGAATGAGTTGAATGCTAAGCGTATCAAACAATTCAAGCAGAAAGTGGAGACTGAACTTTCCAAAATTTGTGATGACATTATGCTAGTGCTAGATGAGCACCTTATTCCATCGACTAATGCTGCGGAGTCTACTGTATTTTACTATAAGATGTAGGCCATTCAACTTTTATCTTTTGCCTGAAATTTATAGATTTGTGGCTGTCGATATACTTTTATTTGCAATGTGAATTTTTGGCTTTCTAGACCACTTGTGAATTTTGCTTTGGGTGTAGGAAAGGAGATTATTTCCGGTATTTAGCTGAGTTCAAATCTGGGGATGAAAAGAAAGAAGTAGCAGATCAGTCACTTAAAGCATATGAGGTCTTCACCTTTCTGTCTTTTTATTTTCCCCCCTTTTGGTATGTTGTTTTGAAGTTAGACGAACTGCTTCTATGCAAAACAAGTGTGCTACATTATCGTTTAGATATCTATGCCACTGATGTGCCTCTATACACTTGAATGATTTGTTTGCTGGCTAATTGTAGTTATGATATTTGAGGTCATTATTTTGCACTTGTCTAGAAAATTATTCAGATAAGATGTTTTCAACTTCGTGAAATTATGTTGGTGGAGTACTGACTGTCATTGACTGAGATGAATTCAGTATTCCTGTGTTCTGTTCTTATAAACTGGTGGCATATCTTCTGTGTAGATGGGTGGTCCTAACCTGTTGACCTTTTTTTAATTTTTTAAGTGTGGAGACTTTTGCCACTTGAGAGTTGAGACTACTGTTTGGTTTTTGTATGTTGCAATATTTTTTTTCTCCATTATAGTTTTTATATTGTCTAACATTGTTGTGTTTAATGTTAGCAGAGCACTTCCACAGCACGATGCTATTGAAACCTAATACTAAAAGTGGACAAGATGATGAAATGTATAAATTACTAATATCTATATTCTTAAACTCTAAAATCAACCTCTATGATGGTGCCACATGTTGTGGTATGTAATAGCACCCATTTGTTGTTCACTATGGAAGTCCTCACCTTAAAGTTATCTTAATTTGTGAAGAAAGTCATATGCACTTTCCAGCTTGAACCTTCGACTTCTCATTTATGGTTTTCTGCAGATGGCTGCCACAACTGCTGAGAGTGAATTAACTCCCACGCATCCCATTAGATTGGGTCTAGCTCTAAATTTCTCTGTATTTTATTATGAAATCATGAACTCCCCTGAAAGGTATGTGGAAGCATTTGTGCTTATTATGACTTGAGGAGTCAATCGTGTGGCCCTTATCATAAACTAACTTGTTTTCAGGGCATGCCACCTTGCAAAGCAAGCCTTTGACAAAGCTGTTTTGGAGCTGGATAGCCTGAGTGAAGAATCTGACAAGGATAGCACTTTGATTATGCAGCTGTTGAGAGACAACCTGACTCTATGGACTGATATGGCAGAAGATGGTGGTAAGATTTAGAGCTTCTACTTAACACACTCAGTTTTCCATTCTTTACAGGAAGATGCAGTCTTTTTTTGGTGTATGCGAAAAGCATTTTAAGTTCCATCGGTTATTATCTAAAACTTTCTTATCAGTTTCTAGAAGTTGCATCAATGAATCACAGTTTTCTGTTTAAATGACTATATATAAAGTTTCTAATGATTAAGTTGATCTAAATTGTTGCTACTATGTCCGAAGTAATACCTCCTAATGTCTGATGATCCGGGGTTCAATAAAATCACAATCTTGACATTTCTTCTTCTTTGAATTCTGCGCTTCAAGCATGCCTAGATGAAAATTACTGATTGAGTTTGTTGGCTTGTGCTTCAATCTATATTTCATATAGAATGATAAATATAGATATTGACAATGATACTCGGTGGATTAATCACTCATTTAACTGTTTTTCATCACAGAAGACCAGAAAATGGAAAGCACAGCTCAGAGTGGTCAGGGGGAAGATGAGGTGGGTCGATGATCCGCCATTCTTTTATAATTGTTTGAGAATGATGTGTTAAAATTTCTCATGTACATAATTTTATTTCTCTGATGCAGTGAAGTTGAACCAATCAACATCCCGAAAAAAGGGAAGATGAGCCTCGTCAACTTTGAGTTATTTTTACTTTAGTTAGAGGAAACATTTGATTTGAATCATCTTCATTGTGTGTTATTGTTTGACTGATTTATTGATCTGTCTCTGAAACAGTAACTTTTGGATTGCAATACAATTCCATTTACGTTGACAAGTTTCACATAACCCCTCCAACTTTTAGCAATTTGCACTTCACCACGATGTGTCTTGCAATGTAGCCACTAGCAAGTCACTTCCTTGGACTTAAACTCACATAATGGTGCAAGTAATTCCTTTGCATCTAAGCTCACAACCTTGTATTTTTATTTCAGAAGAATCATTTTGATGATAATTAAAGAACTAATATTTCCTTTTTCGTGGGAATGGAAAGGAAGTGAAGAATGCGATGCACAAGGGTACAATGGAAAACTTAAAACATCCCGAGTGTCAATCCTGATTGTAATTTTGCACACATTCAACGTATACATGAGTCTAATGAGTGGATAGCCACTTAAGTTAAGAACATATTTATCATTTATAATTGGACAAAATGTATTTTAATCACCTAATTTTAATACAAGTTTCATTTTTGTCCCCTAAAAATTATTTTAAGCCATTTAATTTTCTAACGTTTATAAAGTACATAATGTCATTTATAAAGTTAACTCTATCCAGTTTATCAATAAAAAATATCTATGTAACACATAATTTAGCATTCTAGCTGATATAAAATAATTTTGGAAGTGTGATAGAGTATCAAAATATTGTTTTTGTTTAAATTAATAAACAAACAAATTTACTTTGAATTTTATGTTACTTTAAAATGAGTTAACATATTAATTTTCTTTCCTTCGATAAATTTTGGTTATATGTCATGTAGAAATATCTGTTAGTAAATAATGTCGTGAATAATATTGGGTGCTTTCCAAAAGTTAAGAAATAAGATTGTTAAGAAAAAATTTAGAAGATAATAATGAAACTTGTTTAAAATTTAAAGATAAAAATGACAGCATTGCTAATTTTTTTTCCCAAAAAATATGGGGTTCTTCTCACCTTTATTTCTCAAGAAATAGGCAGTGTAATGGCCCCTAATTAAGCTCCCCTCAAAATAGATACAATTTTTTCTCACTCCAAAGATAGTAAATGGAACAATGACCACACAATATAGTGAAGAAGAATGGGTACATAAAGGATTGAGGAGGACCCAAAACAAATCATCTATCTCCTCAACACAGAATACAATAGTTTCTATCTCCTCAATACAGGCGAAAATGGCCAAGTCAGTTGCCTTCATCGCTCTAATTGTATCTGCTGTTTTCTGGGCGCAAGTTAATGGCATGTCTCTCGACGAAGAACATTTCTTCGTTGAAGGAAAGGTTTACTGCGACCCTTGCCGCGTACAATTCGAGACCAAACTCAGCCGTCCTTTATCTGGTTCGTAATCTTAATCATTGATCATCAAATCTATGTAGCATTTTTTAACATTAACATGTTGTGGGTTCTTCATGCAGACGTGAAGGTTAGGTTGGAATGCACCAAAATTGAAGATGGAAGCTTGACGTACACAATAGACGGGAAGACAGACAAGAATGGCGTATACAGCTTGCCGGTGGAGGGCGACCACGAGGACGAGAACTGCCAGCTGAAGACGCTCAAGAGCTCTCATCCTGACTGCAATGAGGTCATGAATTTGAGGGAGTCCGACAGGGTTGTGCTCACCAAAAACATGGGTGTTTCCTCCATGGCTAGATATGTCAATTCTCTTGGCTTCATGACCAAGACTGTTGATCCTCAATGTGCTGATATTATTAAGCAGTTGGGTTTGGACAAGGACGACGACTGATTATTTTATTTATTTATTTCTTGTTCATGTATTCACGTCAAGCTGAATAAATAATTTGCAGCTCCACTGATTAATTAGAAGATTTGTACTTTGGCAATTCTGATTGTTTCAGCTGTAAAAGACATTTCACAAATATATATCTGGGTTGAAAATTGATGTATTGCTTATGGTTTTTGCTTTCTACTTATTCTTTTGTCCATGGTTCACTAAAAAGTGGATTTATTTTAGCATATTTTCTGTAAAAGAGATACAGGAACACCTAATAAAACTTGGATCAAACTATAAGAAAATAATCTTATCTTAAATTGATGTGTTGCAAATTATCTTTGTAATGATGCTATATAATTAGATAAGGTTTAATTGTTGTTGTAGTAAAAATCTCATTAGTTCTCATAATAACAGATCAGACATGTGTCAAGATTTTGGAGTGTTTCATGTTATATAGAAATATTGAGAAGAAAGTGTTTGGTATAAAATAATGTGAACTCAGGGAACCTAGATGAGTATCCAATGTTGTAACTTTCTTTGCAACTATTAGTGTCTGAATTTTCTTCCATCTCAGATTTTCATGCAACTAGTTCAAGAAAAAAATTCATCTCCTAAATTAGTTGGACACATGAACAAGAGATTCATTGCACTAATCTTTTTTTTTTTTTTTTGTGAAAGTTTTGCGAATAAGATAAATTATTCTACTTCAATATATCATTTAGGACTCTCAAAATGAATTAAAATCCTCAAATCGAAGTAAATTAAGTTTGAAGAATTTAGATCAATTTTAAATGCGAGTCTATACGAATACGGACTGATCTATTTAGGCCAGACCAACTCGCAAACTAACTTCTTTTTTTTTTTATTACTCTAGTTATTATAACACAATCCTAACTTTTCATCTATTAGAAATCAATCTTCAACCCATTAGATGAAATAATATATATATATATATATATATATATCTCTCTCTCTCTCTCTCTCTATAGATCACACTTACCTAAATGTCCAGGTAGCATTGAGCCTCTAATATTTAAATCTCTATTTCCAATAAGTTTGATTTTTTAAATTTTCCTTTATTTTCATTTTTCATATTTCGTAGTGAATACTTATTTTTTTTATTATACTATTTATTTCATAATATTAATATTATAGTAACTCCTTAAATTTTAATGGTGCATTCCATGCCTTTTTTTTTTTTTCATATTTTTGATGTTTAATTTAGAATTTTTAAAAAAATCTAAAAAAAATACATATCAATTTGGTTCAAGCGCCAGTCAAACTAGGCTAGAAGAATGTTCATCCATTTTATGTGTAGGCTTACACAAATCAATCTGCGTGAATCAAAATTTGTATGGTATTAATCTGGTCCATCTATTAATTGGGTTAATGCCACCAACCTCTCTGAGGGCTTAAAATAATATTTACAGATTACATAATCCTTTAATAACACTAGCACCAAGATTCGAACCTAAAATATAAGTAATCAAAGATAACAAATCTTATCAATTAAACGAACTCAAAGAGTTGAAAGGAGAGGTGCAACATAAAGACTTTCAAGGAAGTCATCCATCCTAATATTATCTTTATCCAAGTACACTTAACTTTAGAGTTTTAATGAAATCCAATGCATTAATATTAATATGATCTGATGCATTAATCCGAATAAGACTTGTTACACTAATTAAACTTTATTTGGTAAGAAATTTAATTAATAAATCTAATAGGAAATATTAATTTATGTCCGATGAAGGTAATCCAGGTATATTTGATTCTTATTAAACGTCATATATATATATATATATATATATATATATGGCCATCAAACCCCAACGTATAGACACAGATGCAAAGTTAGATACGTTTGGCAAAAATTGCAATTTTTCCTTTTTAATTATCGTCTTTAATATATGAGTCCCACACTTCCAAAATGCCCACTTCCCTGCTTCATTATCACCAGCCATTGGAATGATAAGGGAATCGAGGGAGTGGCAGAGAAAAGGCCCATGTTCTTTTGGAATAACATTACATCATAATGTTTACACAGTCTTCACAAGTTGAAAATATATATATATATATAAAGTTTGTATATTTTTATAATAAATGAGAATTATATACACTATGTAATATATACATAACATTAATTTTTTATTTTTTTGTCATCGTCCAAAGAACAATAATCAAAGTGAAAAAGTTGAGAGACATCGACATAATATTCATATTTTTTTCTTTGGAATATCAATGTTATGTTTTTATATAATAATATTCATCCACTTCTCACGTATTAAAAAAAAATATGAATCCTATATATTTTCTTTAATACAAAAGAATTTTATATGTATATATATATATATGTGATATTTTTACTCTTTCTTCATCAGCCGTGGAACAAACAAGTTAATTAAGCTAAAGCGGGCAACTACAACTTACCTTCCCTTGACCCCCCCCCCCTTTTTTTTGCAGAGTATTAAATATTTTGTGGCCAACTTGCACTCTCAAGATATATAATAATCCAAAAAAAAATTTTGACCTCTCTTTAATTTTAATAAAATTATATGAATCTCTCATCTAATTTCAAAATCTACTTAAACCTCTTTTGAAATATAAAAAATATAACACTTAAATCTAAATTTATATTTTTCAATGAAAAAAGTAAGACAAGATAATTATACAGTTCAATTTTAATAATATGAAATATTCTAAATGTTTTATAATCAAATATATATTTTGATTAAGTTCAAATAATTAAAATATGACAGATAAAAAAATAAAATTTAGATGTTGTTGACAGCAGATTTTGATATTAAGCCAAACTCTAACTAACGGGAAGATTCTTTCAGGATCTCAAATTGCTAACTGGTTCTAAAGTAGGAAATCAACAAGATGAACAAGAAAGGAGAGGGAAAAGCAGCAGGGAAACACAAGGTTTTTAATATGATTTGACTAAATCCGGACAACACCTAATCTTACGTCCACGGTAGTGTATTATTTTGAATGTATTTTTACAGAGTTTCAGCATACAAGTTTCTCTTCTTCTTCTCTCCCCCTTAGCAGAAGGCTCCTTCCTCACATTTATATAGAAGATGATATTATAATAGTAATTTTACAAGTAGTAAATCTATTACATCAACATTTAATATATAAGATTGGATAGGCAGACTAAATCTGGTAATTCAGCTACTGCAGATTACTTCCTGCAGGTGGGCCCGGTGTGTCTATTAGGTGGAACGTGAGTTGATCTTCTGTCTAGCAAGCTCTCAGGTCGCTAGTCGTGCTTCATTGGTCAAATCGTTTAGTCTAGGGGCATGTCCGTCTTCAGGATGGTGAGGTCGAGCTCGCTTTGTCTGGCATGAGCTTAAACTGATAAGGTCACTTCGCAACACGAACTGAAGTCATGGCGATCCGAGCATTTTTCGAGTTGGTTATTTATCGTACCTGGGCTGTTTGCAGATCCATCTAGGACAAACCAAATTTCACATATAACAAATGTAAATATAATTTTTTTTAGTTATTTGAGTTTAATTAAAACATATATTTGATTATAAAATATTTAGAATATTTTACATTATTTTATTTGAATCTATAATTATTTTTTCTTATCATTTTATTGATTGAAATTCAAATTTAAATTTAAATATTATATTTTTTATGTTTCAAGAAAGGTTTGTATAGATTTTTTTTTATATTTCAAGAAAGATCTATATAAATTTTAAAATTAAAGAAGAAATTCACTTCATTTTATTAAAATTCAAGGGTGTTGAATATATTTTTGATTGATAAGTAACTTTCTCCTGGAGTTAATATGCATGAGCACATCTGTTGATGGTTGATTTTGGTAATCAATCAACCAAAGATTCTGATGACCAAACTGCTATGTGATTGCATAGAAAGTAATGAATAATGAGAATAGTTGAAGAAAAAAGGGAAGAGATCAGGCCAAGATTTTATCGTGGTTCGGCCAAAGTTCAAAATGACTCATACATCTACGATGGTTGTATTCGTTTTCTATTCTTTGGTATACAAACACATGAAAAATCTAGCAAAGTGTTCTTTTCTCTGTCTTCTTTCTTTATGGTTTCCTGTCCCATTTTATACATGCGGGAGGGTTATAATTCATAATTCATCAATGTCAAACTATGATTACATTCATACTATTTATTAAATGCTAGACGCTGGGCAATAAATACTAGGTAAATCACTGTCGGACCTTGGGGGCCGTTTTATGGGTTAGTAGAGTGCTTAGGCTGTGTTTGTCAGATGTTTAGCCGTTTTCATTGATGTAGGGGAGAGCTTGCTATTGCCTTTACTACTCGAGGTCTGTGAGTATCGCGTCATGTGACCTGCCACATGGTTTTTTGGTGACCTTGGTTGAATTGGGTCATGCCTTTATTGGAGTCTGCGGGCTCGTGTTGTGCAGTCTGCTGTGTGACTCTCTTGGGACCTTGCTTGAATTAGGTCATTGATAATACAATATTTGACACATCTATTTGTCCTCATACCTAGCATTTTAAGGTCTTAAATTGCATGTTTCCAGATGTGTTAGTGTGTATTTGTGAATCTATGTCAATTGGCATCATTTAGAAAATTCTGCATAATTGGCCATAATTGAGCAGTTTCTGTATTCTGAGCATTTCTTGAGCTACACTTATCCAATTGATGTGATTTTTATTTTGTAGAAAATCTAAGAGATACATCTATAACTTTCATGAAGACTATAACAACTGAATCAACACCAGAATACTGCCAGAATGTGAAGACTTCCCGTGCTAAAATGATCAAATTAGACGTCAAAAATAGGCTACAAGTCAGAGGCAGAGAAGCTACAAAATTGGGTCCTGCAGAATTGAAGTTTTAAGGCCCCAATTGACATAAACTTGAGCCCAATGCCACTCCCTTTGCTCCAGCCTGCACTAAACCAGCTGGAGACCCAAAAAGAAGAAGAAAAAGTGGGAATGCAGTCTGCCAAAGAGAGCCAGCATGCAATGGCAGAGGCTGCCATCTAGGCTAGCCATCATTGCCTACCACCTACAAGTATTTTGCCTTCCCTTCTTTTACCTGGGTAAAACCATTTTTGGAGACTTTTACTTTAGCTTTAAAGCTAAGTTTTAGGGTAGTTTTCTTGGTAGTTCCCATAGTAGTAGTGTAGGTTTTTCTTCTTCATTTTTCTGTATTTTTTGGCCTGCCATGGAAGGTTGAAGTTGTAATCAGTTCAAGGGGCTGCAACTTGAAGATCTAATGCTGAGATCCTCATATTTGTTTCTTACATTCACTTGTTAGCCATTTATTCTCCTTCCTCTCTATTTTACTTGTGAACTCTAAATGGAATGGCTTCATGATATTTAGATTTCAATAGGATTGTGGTTTCATGATCTACTTTAGAAGAGAAAGGTAGAAACTAAGTAATGCATTGAGCTTTTGATGTA
>JANHAO010007198.1:0-20430 GCA_026873985.1 Saraca asoca
TTACTTTGAGGCCGTGGGCATTCTTCTAGCCTTTTAAGCCTTTGGAGGACTTCCTCCATTATCAGGTTTTGTGTTTCAGGCTGAGGGGCAGAGCTTTCTACTCATTATGGGCCCCCCAGTTGTTGACTGTCATAATCTTCATGAGTTTCCCTCTGAGCCTCTTTACAAAGCTACTGGAGTTGCATCATGATCTCTTCTTGTCTTTGTGCATTTTGGGCTTGCGCCTGTGCCAATGCTTTAATAGTTTCAGCCAACTCTCTTACTGTATTTTTGAGCACCGGTTGGGGCTGGTCGGGCATTTGAGCCTCTTCAGTTCTAGGGATAGTAGAATACTGGTGAGCCCCCTCAATGGGGGCGTCTACTGGTTGGAGGACTGGAGTGGTTAAACTCCAAGTAGTTCTTCCTCTTACCATTGTTGAACTGTAATGGACACTTTAGAGAGCAGATGGGTCTTTATAGACGGTGCCAAAAATATTGACGTCAAAATTTGGTTCACATGGAGAGTCCCAAACTCTGGCCAATAGGAGTGATTTCGTGGACCTAAAATTGTCTTCCAAAGTGTGAGAGATGAAAAGAGAGGAAGAAAGATCGAACTGGAGAGAATAGAATGGTATTTTTACATGGTTCAGCTAAATTTGGGGGGTATCAGACCCTACATCCATGGTGAATCTTTTATTAATATTTGAAAAGAGATTTTTACAAAGTTTTAGCATACAAGATATCTGGCCTCTCCCCTCTTCTAATAGTGCATCCCTATTTATAGAAGGAATGAGAGTTACATACATTAATTACAAGCTACAATTGTGTTACATTAAGAAATAAATGTGAAAGACAAATAAACTCCTACAATTCGGTTGTTGCAGGCTTTTGTTTGCGGGGTGAGCCCCCTCTTGTCGACTATAGACTAGCATTTGTATGTGTCTGTCTCATGTTCTCGCATTGTCAGGCGAGACGTCCGTCCTCACACATTAGGTTCCTTAGCTCGGGGATGCTGTGGCAGGTCACTTAGCGAGCTCGTTGCTGTCACTATAGCGTAGCGAGCTAAAGCAGGATGGTCGACTGCTTAGCGAGCTGGCCTTATGATGACCTTGTTGTGTCATCTTCTAGCAATAAGCAAGGTGGATCTCATTGGGCATCCTTAGCGGGCTGGGTGACTTAGCCTCTATCGGGCTCGTGCTTGTCTCATTCTTTGAAACTAGCTTGCACCTATAACATAATTCTTATTAAAATAAAATCTATTCAAAGTAGCTTTTTTTTTTTTGTTTAGTTGGGGATTATTATCTATAATTAATTATTGAAAAATTTTAAAAGTGCAATCAAACATATTTAGAGAGTGCTATAATCAATTATTTGACTTATAATTAATTCTTGAGAATTTTAGTGGCTATATCAAACAAGCACTATTAGTCTATTATTGCTTAATTAAGGAGTATGGATCCTTTCCTTTTCTTTTGGAAAAGGAGGATGTGAAGATACATAATTTTTTTTTTATATTGAAATGATGGGTCCTAATAAAAAAATTATAGGTTCTAGAATAGAAAATTGTGTTTTTATCTCTTTGAAAATGAAAGAACTTGAAAAAAAAAAAAAAGAGGATACAAATTAATAAAGATGTGCCAACCAATAAGCTAAATGATATGCAAGCATGGGTTGAAGAAAGATTATCTCAATAGTATGTAAACTAGTTTATTACCTATGTGATGCACGGATAAAAATATTATATATATATATATATATATATTTTAAATTTATTATTTTATATTAGATTTAATATACTCACATTGTTATTTGATTCATTCTATTTTAAAATTGTAAAAATAATTTTAAAATACCATTATTATATACATTACTTGAAATAGGTATCTAGTAATTTTACATTAAATAAAATTTGATTTTATGTATACCATTAGAAAACATAAAAATTAATTTTAAAACTTATATTCAATGGTAAAAAATATAAACAACTACACTAATTATAAACAATTTAAGATAATATATACAATACAATTATAGGCAAGTTTAAGTTTTAGGAGTCACCATATGCTATATCAATTTATATTTATCAATAAATAATGATATTCCAATTTGTTTATAAAAAATTAGATGATATAATAGTTCTAAAAGAGTAAATAATCAATTGTACACATTACAATGGAATTTGTAAGCAACTATCAAATAATCAAATAAATTGGTTAGGTATTATAATGGAAAAATTCAAATGAAAAATATTGAAACTATTTTTCTATTTCATAAATTCAATTGCATACTTTCTGTTTGCAACTTTAAACATAAAATTTTGTAATTTTTCGCAAAAAAAATTGTAATTCTATGCGGATCTTACGTGTATCAAATATGCAAAATCATAGTTCAATCAACTCAAATTGAACAATTTTTTAAATAAAAAATTAGAACTTTTGACAAAAATTATAAAAATATGAAAATTTTTCATAAAAGTTACAAATATGCATTTCGATAGAATTTTTTCCAAACACATGCTAAGCTTAACCCAAAAATAAATTATTATGATTTTATGAAATTTTAATAATGAAAAAAGGCGATATGGTCAAAGGTGGACTTGGATTTTTATGAATAAAAAGTTATTTAATTATCTGATTTTCTCATCAATTTTATGAAACCAGTAATGGATGGACAATTGATTTGTTGAACAATCATAATTAATGAACTTAAAAATAAATATGAACACATTAACAATTGAGTTATGATGCTTTAATTTCAACTTAAATACATTCACAATGTGTTTCAAATTTTAATGTTTGATTTAAATTTTTTTAGTTTTTTCTCTTAAAAAATTTAAATTTTTTCATCAAATTTTAAAATAAGCATAGCCAGTAAAGCAAAATATAAGAGAAAATACATAATAACATTGAGATATAATAAAATCATAAAATTGAGTTGTTTTAACCCAAAAAAAAATCTTAGATAAACATACAAAATCTAAGGGCAGTATAAAGAAAAATTATAGAATTGATTTAAAAAAAATCTGAATAGATATACAATATATAAGGGGTAGTATAAAAAAACTCAGAAAACATATAAAAATACAAATATAAAAGAATTAAAAAATGTAGTGATAAATAATAGAATAGGTAATCAAATATGGCCAACATAAATATCATAAATGATATAATACCATAAAATTAAAATCTTTAGTTTAATTAATGAAACAATAGAGAGGCAACAAAAATAAGATTAATGGAAATAATCAAATAACATAACAACTTATATCATTAAAGTTCTTCACCCTAGCATATTGCATTACAACAATGACAAATCCCTGATTCTCGTTAGAGAAAAAAGAGATCATTTCATCTCTAAATTGACCTCAATGTGTCAACTTAATATTGTTCTTTCTGAACTAACAATTTAAAAAATAAAGTATTAAGTGAGTATTATTCAAATTAACTATAATTTTAAGACTTAACAATAATTGAAAAATGGTCACAATTTTTGACAAAATATTTAAGTAGTAAAATAACTATAGATCTTTTAGTTATATTTCAAGCCCTTTAATAAACATTTCAATCTCTGGTAGTAGGGCACAATGGCTAAAAGTTACTTGCACAAAGGCTTGAGCGGTGGAGATTGCCAAAGCCCTCTAATGACAAAGTTAAAGATAATTCAAATAAGAGAATGAAGTATTCAATAATTCATAAATGGAACCATACCTTTCTATTTATATATGACTAAAGGGATAAAAAAGAAATTTTAACTTAGCTGAAGTCTCTAGCTAATCTAGGCTTTGACTAATATTGGGCCATTTGGCCTTATATTAAACATTAGCCCTTCTGTGAGTAGTTGGGTGAGCTTTGTCCAAGTGATTTGAATGACCTCCAACTTATACTAGATTTAGTTGATCAATCATACAATTGCTCTTGAGTGATTCTTGATCAAGGATCTCCAACTATGCTTTATTAGTCTATTGTTATTGTCTTGGAATTTTTGCCAAGAATTAATTTATCATTAAAACTTATTAATTGCTTTGTTTGGAAGCTTACTTTTCCCACCTGTTTCTCGAGAATTGACTTCCTTTAAATCACTATTAAATTTCCTCAAAAACTATTACTATCCCCATTTTAATGTCTTAAAAATTATGTGCTAAAATCCTAACTATCCAATTCTTTCAATCTTCTCCCTTCATTTAAACTTCCTTGCCCTATAATTTCCTTTTGTCTTCTTGCCATCACCAAATTCATACTTTTATATGATCTTTTCTGATGTTCTCCATGTTTGAATTTTCATTGTTTCATGTTCTTAACATTTTTCAATGAGCTTCAGAGATATGCATTCTCAAAATTGGAGTCATTTAAAGGGAATTTGATTTTTTTCAGTGAATATGATGGCATCCAAAAGATCTGAGATCATGTGTCACTTTGTTCTTGTGTATGGAACATTATGTTAAATAACGAAGAAGAATTCATGGGGAAATCACAAATCATTTTCCAAAGGTTATAAAGATTTGCACTCTCTAGATTATCAAAATTATTTTTGTTACCAAAATTATGCTTAAGTCTAGATGATAGGGGATTCTAGAGTGCATTAATGAATCACTATCTACACATAATGTATTTTGTAAAAGTTTCCAAAAATAGCTTTTATGAATTTGATTGAAAATTCCTTACAAGCAATATGCTCCAACAAGGAAGAACAAAGGAGATTAATAAGAGTAAATTTGGATAATAGTGAAAATCCAATTGATGAGCAACTATTTAAAAAGAATAAGGCAATCATGATGATGACTTTTTGACCATTTCAAGGATTGGATTTGATAAGATCAACAATGAATTTATTCTCTGATTGAATATATCGGCTGTAGGATAGATTGAGTATTTTTACATTGGAGAATTTCTAATGCTTAATTTTCATCTATATCATGAATTATTTTTATTCCTCATGCATTATCTTGCTATTGGCATACTTTGGTTTTCTTGATTAACTTGTTATGATGATCCTTTATGTGATGATGTCTTCTTATTAAGATGGTCCATGTAACAAAGTTAACTAATCATATTATCTTTTTGGTCCATATGATTGCATGGGAGGCTTCAACTAATTTTATTTGATCTGTTAGCTTATTTTTCATTTAGAACCAATAATGCTTTCTTCCTACTTGATTTTTTTCTAAAGGTTTGAGCAGCTTACCTCGTGCCAAGTACTTGTGCGATTTGTGCTCGAGGCAACTTGTGCCATAGGTTTGAGATTGTTTGGTATCTTGCACCAATTAAATGGTTGCATAAAAAGTCATTGATGATTGAATATATCTTATTATCACTCATAGTTCATTTTTGAATATTTTGGCTTTGCTATTTACGATCTGTGTGAAGCCTTTAGTCACTTTGATTAGTTGTTAGCCATTTTGATCGATTGGTGTTCTCTATCAAAGACTTTGAGCTTTGCTTTGCTTCATTTTGGCATCTTGTACCAATTTTTGAACTTTGTTTGAGCAAATTATGCTTGATAACAACTTGCTCCATATTAATGAGCAAATTATACTTGATGGCAACATGTGCCATATTTTTGAGCAAATTATGCTTGATGGCAGCTTATGCCGTATTTTTTTAGCAAATATGCTCGATGGCAACTTATGCTATATTTTTAAGCAAATTATACTCGATTGATGCAAACATGTTATGTTCGACCATGCTTTTGCCTTTAGTTCATCGATTAGGTTGAGTTTTTTTGTTTGAATGTGACTTTGAATTTCTTATGCTAAAAAAAGTATAAGCGCATATTCTTGTTATTTCAAAAATATTAATAATGATAAGAGCTTGGAGTCTAGTTTAAATATGGGAAATGACAAGATTTATAAGCACAATAAGCCATAATACAAAACCATTTTACTTCTTTGCCTCATCTTTTTCTAACTTAAAGATCAATTCATTCTTGTTTACTTGTTATGCCTCTAGTTGCAATTGTTCTTTGGTTTTAGATGCTTATCCCCTTTCCAAGCTATTTATATAATACCTTTGTGTAACATACTGGTCAGCTTTGACTTGGCTAATGCCACTATTAGTCGAGAATTTTATTAATAAGTGAAGGTTTGATACAATAGCCTAAGCCTAATTCAACAATGTTCTTTTGAAGATTGCATTGTAAGTTGTGTTTTGTGCATCCACCACCAAATATTTGACGACCAAATTCTTCACCTAGAGCCAAGTTCCTAAAGAAATACTTAGCTTTACCAATCTTAAGATAGGCACATGCTTTCCTAAAAATTTGACTAAGTTTCCTTAATATAGGATGAGGTTATTCATTGATACATGCATCATCCTCGCTATATAAGCATCAAGATATCTGTGAGCTCCCTTATCGACTAATATTCTCTTAATTGCATAGTTGTGAATGGTCACTGTGATGACCATTAGGTCGTCATTCTCCTAATCAAAGTTTGGAATGTAGTCTTCCTTTAAGAAAAATATCATAGGATCTAGCTTTTGCTTCTTTTTCTGCCTACGCTCATTACTAATCATAGATGCTCTTTATCACATTTGTTGATGTTTCTCCACATACAAAACCTCTAGCAATGATCTCCATGGCACTAACAACTATTGCTAGTTTTCCTTCAAGCTCTTTATTCTTGGTCTTTATGCTCACATTCAAAGAATGTGATCATGATCGCTTTTGCTCTCTTCAGTCATTCCATGGCTTGTATCTTATTCTTCAAGTTTACACATTCATCTATATTTGAAACTGGTAAAATTTGTTGTACTCGATGGTGGTTTTTTAGTCTTTTGTATTGGCAATTTCATCAACTTTATTACTTTAACATTATACATAATTACCTTTAGTGAAACATTTGATAGTGTATAATCAATGAATTGTTGCTTTGGGAAAAATGATTTTTCTATTCTCTTCAATCATTGCCCTAGTCATTACAATTTTAGCCTCCTTTGCTTGTTTAGCCTGCCTCTTTGCTTGTTCAATCTCCTCAGCATTTATGAATTTGGTTGATCTAATTAAGAGGTTAGTAAGGTTACCTACTGGCTTTTTTGCCAAAGATTTGGAGAAATCCTCTAATCATAATCCTTTTAGAATTGAATGCATATCCATTACTTCTTATAAATCTTTTATCTCTAAAGTTGCTTGGTAAAATCTACCAAGGTACTCCTTCAATGGCTCATTTTCCCTTATTTTATTGTCATGAGTGATGTGCTAGTCTTCTTATATACCCGTGTGGTCATAAATTGAGCTATAAATTAGTTAGCTAGATCCTAGAATCATCCGATCAAATTTGGTTTCAGACTCATAAACCAACGAAGGCCTACCTTCTTTTAGGTGGTAGAAATTGCCTGGCACATTATCACTTCTAGCTTTCTTGAAAGTAACATGGTTGCATGAAATACTTTAATATACTCTTGAGTGTTAGCCGATCCATCATAGGACTCCAAATTGGTTAGTGTATTGAAATTTTGAGGTATTGGCATTTGTATAATTTTTGTTGTGAAAAGATGTAAGGTTTCTTTGCTATCACAGTCATGATTGCCACAATCATGCTGGCTTTCAGATTGATTTGTTCTTCTATTCTATCTTTTGTCATATTGGGAGTTTATTGTGTTTTTTTCTTTCAAATTCATCATAATAATAATCATGATCATATTGATAGTGTTCTCAATCATTATAATGGTGGCAATATCTATTTTCATTGTAATGATGGTCATGCTACTCATTGCAATGATGATGATCATTTTGTCAGTGCATCTGTTCATGCATTCGTTCAAGCTCGATGTACAATTTGTGGTTTTCACCATATAGAATTTATGTATGATGATGATGATGATGTTGATGTCAATGTTAGTGATGATAATGGTGAGTAAAGTGTTAGTCTATGAAGGTTTGATTGTTCTCACTAGCTCCTTATCTTGGTGGAGACCTTTACTCATCATTTTGTTCCATTTTGTAGGTACTCTATGAATGAACAATCAAAAGAATTAAATGAGGAGTTTACAAATTATTAAATTCTTTTGATCACTAAAATATTTAGAATAATCAAATTATTCAGCAAGAATTGAATATTATGAATGCAATTGTGAACTATATCAATTGAAATTTAAATTGAAAAAAGTGATAATGAAGGAATAGAGTAACAATAATCGTGATCATTATTATCTTTGTGCACTTTATCATACCAATAATGTGCAAGAATTGTATGGAAATTGAAATGAAAAATTCAACAATATGCTAGTGGAAACTCAAATCAAGGCAAGAGATCTAATGATTATCAACCAACTGTTTCATGAGCATATTCATTTGAAACAGTTACAATAAATTTTGAAATGAAACATGATAATGATAAAATCGAGTCAAATTAATTCTCAACAAGCATTTAAACTTAAACTGAGTACTAATAATAAAGTGACAATAATTTTGTAGAAATAGAGCATCATCAAGTCAAAGTATGTTAGTTAGTTATAGTGAGAGTAAATTGCACTCAGCTGATAGTAACTTGAAGATTTAAAATGAACAATTGTAGGCTACAAAGAAAAATATAAGCAAAATTTATTCATTGGAAAACATTAGAAATTGTGATCTTAAATGATTGGAACAAAATTATTAAAGCTCAACAATAGAACGTAAATTTTGCAAAGGTAATCAAACATTAGACAGTGACAATTGATGAATATTTCAAGCTCCGATAGCATGACACAATGGTTGGAAGTCACCTACTCAAAGGCTTAAGCGGTAGAGATCCCCAAAGCCCTTTTGATGCCAAAGTTAGAGATAGTTCAAATGAGAGAATGAAGTATTCAATAATTCATAAATAAAACTTATACATTTCTATTTATAGATGACTAGAGGGGTAAAAAAGAAATTTTAACTCAATTAAGGCCCCTAACTAATCTGGGTCCTAACTTATTGGGCTATTTGGCCCTATATTCATCATCCTTGACTTTTGCAATCATGTTTCTTACTCTCAAAATTATTTTCCAAATATATAATTTCTCTAATGATATCTGTAATATCAAGGATAAACCAAAAGGATATCAAATAATTTGTAATGTTACATTCATACACAGTAATAAAAACATTAAAAATCATATTAGAGGTATGTACACTCTCAAGAAAAAATCCATTTTTTGATAGCACAAAATAAATGTCGAAAATTTTTTCACAAAACAAAAAATTCCATTTCAAAGTTTCTAACATTTGCAGGCTTCAAAAATATTGATGTGACAAACATTTGGTGTCCTCATTTGTCAAAAACATCAACAAATTTTGTTTTATCAAAAATTATTTTTTCTAACGTGCCCCGAAGTGATGTGGCATTTCCTGACGCCTATAAACATTGCAAACACTACAACAAAATGTAGAAATGATATTGCTAAATGCACATTGGATAACAGGAACATTGGTACATATATAAGAATGATGATATTTTTGTAAATATGATAAAAATTAAGACATTAGTTGTTATTGAAAAAAATCAATGCCTAATCTTAAGACATCGATATGATTTTAAGAACTAACATAATTTTGAATTGATTTTTATTTTAATAAAGAAAATTAAGATATTGGTTATTATGAAAAACCAACATCTAATCTTTGGACGTCCGTTAGATTTTAGGAATCGACATAATTTTGAAATGAATTTAATTATTATTTTGAATTATTTTATCTAATTTTACTTATAATGAATAAAATATTTTCTAATTAATGATTTTTCTATTCCAATTAATAATTCCCTTTTACTAAAACTTTAGAATTCTCAAGACATTTTGTTTAACAATTTTGAAGAAAATTTTCAAGTATTTGAAATATTATTTAATGGATAAAATAATTCAAGTATTTAAATATTATTTAATGGATATTTTCATATAATAATTAGCCTTGGGTTTATTTGTGAAAATGTATATATATATATATATCTAAAATGGACAAAATAATTCAAAAATAATTTGATTTTGTTAAGTAAAATAAAAAATAATTCAAATTATAATTAGACAAAATATAAAAATTAAATTATTTTGATATTACATGTTGGATAATAGGAACCACAACGTAAATATAGGAGCAGTAGTGTTTAAATATGATAAAAATTAAGATGCCAATTTTTTATGAGGAATAGACGTAGATTTCAATATTAGACATTGCTTCCTACAAGAGAATCGATGTCTAAAGTTTGGAAAATTTAAACCTGTTTTCGTTGACTTGCCTTTCACTTTCTCTTTCTCACTGGCTTAAAACCTAGCTCACTCTCTTTTTTATTTAAAATCCATCGCTAGTGATTCGAAGGCACAAATGTGAAGAAAGGAAGCAACAATCGACCCTTGTCTTTGTCTCGCAATAATTTCATCTCAAGCAATTTTCTCTCTTTGTTGGTGTTAACAAAAATTTTTTATTATTATTTAATTTTATTTTTCTATGTACTACAGTGACCATTTTTCTACAATGTTGAACTGTATACCCAATGTTGAATTAATAGTATAGAGAAATTTTATTATTTATTATTCGACAGTTTTAGGAAAATGCAATCCATCTCTACTATGAATATATCCATTGAATTCTAAAGCTCAGTAGCTTCATGTTATAAATCAAAACACACTCTAGTTTCATAATTAAGCATTATCTGTGTCTTAATTCACAATATTAAATTCTAAGAGATTGATAGGTTCACGTTCTTATGTATTTGTTGAGATTTAGATTGGATAGTATGGGTTGAAGATGGATGTTTGCTGATCGACTAGGCAAAGAATATGCAAATGAGGTGGAGAAGTTTATTAGATTTATTGTTGATCAACATACTTACTTGCCATTGATATTTTTTAAAATTTCACTTGAAGTGTGTTGACCATTGAATGAGATGATGTAAACTTTAATTATCACATCTCTATCAATTGCATATACATAGATAATCTATAGAACACATTGATCTCTTTTTCAATACTTTGCTAATTCCTTGCAAAATAATGGTAAACATATCACAACCAAATTATTTTTTACATTGTAGTTGTTCATGCATCATTCACATAACATCATTCATTCATTCTTATTTTATTTTTTTAGTTATACTTTTTTTCTTTTTGAAAATAATCAAGCTATTACCTACCTAATTAGAGTTGGAAGGTTGAAGATTGAAGAGTGCAAGCGGTAGTAGTAAGCTTTACTTGGTGAAGTTACTTGGTGAATTGAGGTTGCATACTTGTATATTTTAGAGGTAACTTACTTAATGAATAATCTATTTCATTATTATACATAGAGGTCTAAGAAGAAGGGTGGGCTTTAGGTGTGATAACTAAATTGGATTTTGAGTGCTTGCTTATTAAGGTGTAAGGAGACGTTAAATTGTAATTGATTGTGTTTTTATGATTAAGCTTTTCAAAGAATTGTCCTATTTTAAATATACTTGTAGTCTTAGAAAAATATGTTATAAAGGAAAAAACTTATTTTTTTTATTACTATAACCATTAGAAAAAGTTATGATAAGTCTTTGATGATTAGTTCAATTTGAATTCAGATGGGCAAGTACTTAGATCATCGTAAATGGTGTATAATAGATTTCTTGATGATGGTGATACGTATACATATGATTTTCTTAATGGTGTTGAAAGCTTTGTTTCTTATGCAATGTGACAACCAAGCTATAAAAAGATGGTGTAATTAGATGCCAATGCAAAAAACATAAAAATAAAAGAATTTATCCTGTACATGATGTGAAAATTAGTCTTTACAAGCATGGGTTTATGGATAATTATTGGTATTGGATTAATCATGGTGAGGCAGATCTAGAAATGGTTAAGCGTAAAGTAGTTCATTCTAATGTCAGGGAAATACATGATATAAGGCCATCCAATAGATTTAAGAATGTAATCTTTGATGTTGGACATTCATACTTTGGAGAGAACTTCCAATCTAACCAAGATGAGTCCCCAAATAGAGAATCTTAAAGGTTTTATGATATGTTAGAAGCTTCCTAACAACCATTGTGGCTAAGGTGTAACAATCATATTGAGTTGTCATGAATAGTGAGAATGTTAAGTATCAAATCAAACTTCAATAGCTATAAAGATGATTTGATCAAATCATGCAATTTTGTGCAAATTCACATCCATCCAATAATCTTGTCCCATCTAACTTGTATTAAGCCAAAAATTTAGTTAAGAAACTTGATCTAGGGCAAAAAAAATTAATTATTGTGTGAATGGTTGTATGATTTACTATAATGAATATATCAATGAAAGGCAATGCAAGATTTGTGATGTTTCCCTATTATAAATAATGTAGGCTTGGTAAAGGTAGAAGGAAAGAAGTACCATTTGAGAGACTTTATTATAAGCCACTTATTTTGAGGCTTTAAAGATTATATGCTTCAATGAAATCGGTGCCACACATAAAGTGTCACCATGAACATCATACAATAGATAGAGTAATGTACCATCCATTAGATGGAGAAATATGGATGCACTTTGATTCTATGTATTCCCAATATTCTGTTAAGCTTATAAATGTCAGGCATGACTTTTGTTTAGATGGATTTACTCCTTATAGTCAATATGCTATGTCATATTCATGCTAGCCAGTAATTGTCACTCCTTATAATTTTCCTCCTGTAGGTCCTAATAATCCTAAAAGTAGAATTGATGTTTTTCTACAATCCTTGATTGATGAACTATTACTATTATGGCGTAAGGGTGCATTAACATATGATACCTCCACCAAGCAAAATTTTATCATGAGAGCAAATTGATGTGGACAATTAATGACTTTCCAAGATATAAGATGTTGTTAGAGTGGATGACAGTTGGCAAGTTAGGTTGTCCACTATGCATGGAACAAACTAATGCATTCACATTGAAAAATGGAAAAAAGCAATCATAGTTCGATTGTCATCGAATGTGTTTAAATCCTGATCATCCTTTTGGAATATGCCTTTATAAAAAATAAAGTAAAAAGATTAGACCCTCCTGTTATGCTTAATGGCAACTAGTTGTGGGAGAAAATCTGTGATTTTCTATAAGTAATAGAAATTTGGCCAATTAGTTTACTTAGGTACTGGTTGACTCACAATTGGACTACATGAAGTATATTTTGGGAGTTTCCATTTTAGAGAAGCAACTTAATCTGCATAACGTTGATGTAATGCAAGTAGAGAAAAATGTGTTTGACAATATATTTAACACTGCTATAGACATTAAAGGCAAGGCAAAAGACAATATGAAAATGCTGATGGACTTGAAAGAATACTATAGGAGAAGAGAGTTAGAGCTATAAGAACAAACCAATGGGAAAGTTTACAAACCTAAGGAAAAATTTACATTAAACATAGATTAGAAAAGAACGGTGTGTGAATGGCTGAAAGAATTACACATGCTTGATAATTATGCTTTAAAATTAGATAGATCTATGGATGTTAGAGATGAACGGATATTTGGAATGAAAAGTCATGATTGTCATGTGTTCATAGAGTGTTTATTGCCAATGGCATTTGATGCACTACGTGATTGTATATGGAAGCCGATGACTGAATTGAGCTAATTTTTTAGAGACATTTGCTCAACTATATTTCAAAAAGAAGATTTGAAAATCTACATAAGAGCATCCCTATCGTCATATGCAAACTTGAAAAAACCTTCTACAAGGGTTTTTTGATGTTATAGAGCATCAACCAATCCATTTACCATATGAAGCATTAGTGGGTGTTCTTGTTCAATATCAATGGATGTACCCTTACAAATGATTTCTTAACAAGTTAAAGCAAATAGTAAAGAACAAGGCTGATCTTGAGGGATCTATTTGTGAGGCATATTTGATTGAAGAAATATCACATTTTTGCCAATATAATGTTGAACCTCATATCCGGTCAAACAACATAAGAGTTAGGAGAAAAGATGATGGTGGTGAAGATGAAATTGTAACTTCTACTTTATCCATTTTCAATCTTCCTAGATAACCACCTGATGCATGTTCAACAAGATTTTTGGAACTAATTAAGTTGGATGCTGCCCATTTGTATATCTTGTTAGATTATGATAAGGTTTAACAATATAAAAAGTAAGTATTAATTGATTTATACATGTATGATTCTTGATGTTAATTTGTAACTTTCTATCTAATGCTTTGGTCATATATTTTCATAGCTTATTCATTTAATGGTTGATATGATTCATCAAAATATAATAAACCAGGATATGAAAGAAAACCTTGCTCACCATTTTCAAAAGTGGTTTCAAGATTTTGTAAGAATTCTAGATTTCCTATTTACATATATAGTATATAATTGATGTTATGCTTCTTAATTAATTCTAATAATATTTTCTTTTGTATAAGTCTTAAATCTAGAAAATGATATGAATAATCAATATTTAGATGATTTAGCATATGCCCTTTCTAGAAAGGTTAAGACATGGCTAATTTATTTTGAAAATGAGTACAAGTTCCACACTTCATCATGTAGTGAAGGGAAGAAGATAAATAATAATAGAATATGCATGAAGGGTATAGGAAACATTAACATTGGTGAAGATGACTTTTATGGAATTCTTAAAAAAGTTGTAGAAATTGAACATCTTACCTTGTCTATGAAAAGGTTGGTTTTATTTGCATGTGAATGGTTTAATCTGGTGATTGATTGTGGAATAAAGAATTTAAAAAGAGCATGGAATAATGAAAGTAAAGCATACTAGAAAAAACTCAAAATATGATTTGTTCATATAAGCACATCAAGCAACACAAGTATATTATGCATCATATTTGAAATCCATAAGAAAAAAGCACAATTGGTGGGTTGTAATTAAAACCAAGCCAAGAGGTATGGTTGAAAATAATATTATATTGGAAGGTGCTTATCAAAATGAGATAGTATCCACTATTTGTTCAATACTTGAGTTAGAGGATATTGATAGTTTGTGTGACATCAACCGTGGACTAGAGAAAGTTAAGCCTCCTACTTTAATAGGATATGATATTGTGGAAGAAGATGAGGAATCAAAAAATGAAGATGAAGAACATGATTATATAGATTTAGAAGATTCAATAGAAAATAGTAATGATAATAATTAAATAAATTACCTTGATGTTGATTGACAGGTCACATATTTAATTGAATGCATTGATATCATATTTGCTTGCATTTTTTTTTATATTTCATGTATATCTATATTTTTTACTAACTTATTTATTTATGTTAATTTTATTTAATATAGATGTCATTAAGAAAAGGTGAAACCAAAGTGAAAAAAAAAAAAGAAGAATCTTTCCACCCCACCAGCCTTATTAGAGCTACCCCTAACTAGTTTACCATTTGATGGCAATTCCTTATTAGCTTACATATTTATGCCTAATCCTAGTATGGTACCTCCCACCTAACCTCTTCTCAATATGGTGCCACCCACCTAGCCCTTACCAGTATGTAGCCTCCCACCTAATCCCCTCCTAATATGGCATATCCCACATAGTCTCCATTTAGTATGATGCTTCCCCCAACCCCATCCTATGGTGTCTCCTACCCAGCATTCTTCTTTAAGGCCTTCCTATTAGCTTTCTCACTAACCACCTTACACATCTGCTTTTCAATCCACTTTTACTCAAAAAAACATTAACTACCATTGGATTAGGCTATTGGTGATATAATTTCAGGCTTGATGAAAACATAATCCCAGTGTGGTGGAATGTGAGTATCTAAACTTTTATTTAAATGTTTATGCATATAAATAATTTTAGATTATCCATATTATGATATTTTTAACTTTGAAACATGTTTTATCCCACAAAAGAGCTTATGCATAAAATTAGGGAGATTGTGCAAACAAAGTTTAATGAAGCATGGCTGAAATGGACAAGTATCCTACAAGAGACATGAAGGATGTGGTTTAAGAGGGAATTTTTAATATTTCACACTTACTTTCACTTTTTAATATATGTTGTTTCTTATGCACTTTTATGCAATTGCATCCTTTAATGTTTTATTTTTAGAACATGTGTATGGTTGTAATTCATAGAAGTACTACAAATAGATCTCTGCCAATCATTTAGCATTGTGGAAATCTTTTAACCATCAAGGGTCAAGAATGTTATCCTATGGATTCAATAAAGAATGTTATCCTGTGGATTCAATGAGACTTGAAAAAAAAAACTTAATTGGATTATTGATTCTATCTAGGATAATCTTCTAGCTCATTGGAATGATACAAATTTTAAGAAACTGCAAGAGCAGAATAAGAAGAATTGATCTATAAATCTAGGTGCATCTCTTCATTGTGGAAGTTTTTTATCGATGATGGAGCATGCCCTCAAATATGTAAATAAAAATTTGTATATGTTCTTTGATTGTGTATAAGTGTTTCAAGTTGTTGATAATGTTTAATATGTGCGAAATAGGAAAACAAACTGGAATGAAAGCCTAATTTTAAACAAGTTTCCTAAAGAAGAAGAAGAAGAAGATTGTTGTCCACTCAATCATCAATAGAAGAGAGTAACAATGACTAGTATGTGCAAAATAGGAAAACAAATAACCTTCTAGTTCATTGGAATGATACAAATTTTAATTGTTGTCCACTCAATCATCAATAGAAGAGAGTAACAATGATCTAGACACTATAATCTCTATGCCATCTGATCCTCAATAGTGAAGGTATGTTGTAGGAGAAAAAATGGTCAAGTTTTTAGGATAAGATCACAGGCACACAGGATATGGTTAGTATTGCATCATGCTAGAGGATTTTCTTCTTCATGAAGAAAAATCGAAATGGAAAAGAATATGGATGCCTTGTAGGAAAGTGTGAATCACTTAATTCAACATTTTGGAGTCCAGCAACCATCACCTATGTAGTAGCCTCCTATACCTTATGTACCATAGATGCAACCTCCTATACCTTATCTACCATCCCAGATGTCTTCTCCACCATCTCAAATTCCTCATCCACCATGTTAGATGCCTCCTCCATATTATTATCCCTGAATGCAATCTTCCTTTAGGCAATAGTCAGCTCCACCATATCCTTGGATGTAGCCACCATATCCAGGTGTGTGGCCATATTATCCTGAAGCTCCACTACAGACTCAATTGCAAGTCCAAATCCTTACAAATAAAGATGCTACTAAGGAGGAGAAGGAGCAAGTAGAAGATGAGGAAGAGTTAGGGCTTTTTCTATGAGTCATTGTGATATTTTAGAACTTTAAGAATATTTGAAACTTTTTAAATGTTGAATGTAATAATTTGGTTACATTATTATTGTGGACTATTTTAAAAAATGTGTAATCTGTATGTGCTATGTATTATTAGATGCAAGTACAGGGATCCTTTAATTAGATATCTAACTTTTTTTGCCATGTCATGGTTTCCTATGCCCTTTTTGATGTATAAGGAAGTCAGAAATGTTGACATGGCATGTCGCATTATTATTTCCAACGTCCTTTTCAATGTATAGAGACAATGGAAATGCTGACATGGAATGCCATATCATTATTTCTGATGTCTGTAGACTTTAGACAAATGTAAAATCGATGACCTAGCTTTGTGTCATGGGCTAGTAGCCCTTCTCACCATATTGTACGGCATATGATGCCAACTTTTGGCCAACATCTTAGCCTTCCAATAAACTCATGCCACACTTGGGTAGATAATAAGGCAAAATAGACTTTGATCATCCATATAATGAAATCCTATAAGCAAATGTCCATAGGTAAACATAAGTGTGTAGTCGAAGCATTAGTGTACATAAAGTCTCTAAAAATGCACCATATAATAAGCCTATAGTATACATCGAAAAGTGACTTTTAAAATAAGGAGATGGACAACTTCATTTTATTAATATATGCCTCATTATATAGTTTTAAGTGTGTAAGGAGAGTCTTTAAGCCACCACACTCTGTTCCCTAGCTTGTGTCATAATGCCTACTCCAGTCACCAGACAGGCCCCTAAAGGGCTTTATAAGCTAAAGCCTTAATAACATAAGTAGATATACTTTTTCTAAGTTGGCATAAAAGTTTTTCTCTTAGCTTAGAAAAGTTCTAATGAACCATCTCATATGGACACAAAGATAAAAATGGAAAGATTACAATCATATGCTCTTTTACTTGCCCTGGACAAACGATTTATGCTTAAAAGACACTAATGCCCCCAACACAGGAAAAATTTTGAAAAATAATACAGAAGTACATTTATTCTCAAATTTGCACCACACAACCTCCTCTTTATGCTTGTTTTTTTCACTGAATTTCACCTAAAATTGAGTTTGTTTACCTACGAAATTAGTTTATAAATATAGCTTGTGACATTTCCCAACTTTCAATTTCAATGCCTTCATTAATGTTTTAATTTGACATAACTTCCATGAAGATTTTCTCTATCAAGATCTAGCTTCTTCAATTTTCATATGAGTCTTCAGCCTGCTCCACTCAAGCTACTCTTTTGACTACTCTAGGCTTGTCTCTTTGAGCTAACATCATTCGAGTGACTTTGATGAATGACACCCTCAACTTCACATAACATTTAGGATAGTAGTCAATTTACTGCTTCTCCTTTGACTTCTTCTCAGCTTTGCCTTATTGAACTCATACCATCGAACATTTGTTTCCTTTGCACCTCTAGGTATTTGCTTCTGTAATTGTGTCTTAGGTTTCACTACCTCTGCAGACTTTGTGTTTTACCTCTGTAGACGTTACTTCATAGTCACGACACATACTTACATGCCACTATCTCCACAGTTCTTTGGTTCATCACTTTTGTAACTTCTCTTACCCCACTACCTCTATAGCATTTAGGTTGTTGCTTGTGTAACTTGTGTTTGCCTTACTACCTCTATATCTTATAACACATTGTCCCTACATAGCTCTCAACTCATTACCTCTATAGCTTAAGTGTCTTCTACCTCTATAACTTGTGCACTTGCTTGGTATTTTAGACCTCTACTAAGAGATAGCCTTACATCCAATGTCTCATATCATCGATGTGAAAGGCACAAGTCCTATGCCTTGCTTTTATTTGAGTTATATACCTTGCTGACAAAACATAGCTTACTTGCGAGTCTCATTTCTTACTCACAAGTCTACTCACATTAGGTTTGATTAACCCATTATACTTTGCTTCACCACTTTCACACTTAATCAGATCCTCCTAACCCTCTCTAGATTGACACTCTTATGGTATCTTGACCATCATAGTCTTTTAGAAGTTGATGCTATCTAGTACCTTAGCCTTCACGACCCTTTCTAGGTTTGCACACCTTAGTGCTATCTTTTCAAAGTTGTTACTAGCTTGTCTCTTGTGACCCTTATAGTCACTCACTAGTATCTTGGCCTTTCTAGTTACTTCTTTAGTAATCAATGCCCTCTATCTTGGCACTTCTCAAGTGACATCCATTGATGTCTAGGCCATTGTAGCCAAGTTTGGGCACATTGTCTTGATGACTTCTTCTTCAAGTACATCCTCTTGATGACTCCTTCTTTGAGTGCATCTTTTTTATGGTTCCTTCACATCAACGACTTTATAGAGATTGAGCATAGAGTACCCTTCACTTCAGCTCAAGTTTCACTTTGCTTGTGCATGAGTAATTCTAAATCTTATTGTTATTGTCCAAAGTTTTCCTACAACTATGTAGTGTTAGCTTGCAATGCCTCGAGTCATTATCGTTACCCTGCAACGTGACTATATAGGTCCAAGTCACTATGTTAGGTATCATTTTTACTTGTCATGTAACTATGATGTGCTAGCTCCTCTAGCATCTCGTCTCAAATCTTATAGATAAACATTATAGCTCACTCATTACATCCGCATGATTATTATGCATAATCAATCCCTTATGGGCTAACTTTTTCCCCTCTGGGTTTACTACTTCGAGTAAGATTCATGGCCTCTGACATAATTTTGGACTACTCTAATAAGATTTTTTCATTTAACACATTAGAAGAGATGTGTTATCCCACAGGATGTGCCAACTATCTATTATGGCATGCATTCTAGCACAATCATGGCTTCGCCAACAACTATGTCCCTCATGAATGTTGTTAAGCCATCTTGGCAAAACCAAGGCTTCCTCCTACTAGATAAATTGTCAATTCACTCACTCTTTTGAGTGGTTTTGCATTCTTTCAAATGCTACTATGAATGAAGGCATAATCAATGTCCCGTGTTGTACAACAAGTCCATCAACTTCTGCACACGCTTGTACCTAATGCACAATTAACATTTCCTCAAATGTAATATCTCGTACACTAGCCCTTGAGTCCCTTTAACCTCTTGCTACCTTCTTGGTCAAGTCTTTAGCAATATCTCTCCACTATTTAGATAACTGTCCACTTCACTCACAAGCCTCACATACTTTCGACAGGCCGAATCTACCAATTGTAGCTTGCCTGTTCTGTTCTTTAGCATAATCGACCTCTGATATCAATTATGTGGTCAAAGTCATATCTTTAATATAGCTTATTTAAGGGGATTTGATATTGTATATATCTTTAAACCTCTGACCTTATCAGGT